>JAZHGK010005348.1:0-37587 GCA_037855215.1 Waitea zeae
CTCTCTCTCTCTCCGTCCCTTTTTCTCGCCATCCACACCCTCCGCGTCGACGACATCTCCCCCTCCTTCGCCCCCTCCCCACCTCTTTGCCTCACACCCATGCAAGCCAACTCTCGCCCGACCTCGTCGCGCCCCGGAGTCTCGCCGGCCCCAAAGCCGTACCAAGTCAACACCCAAACAAAAGTCCTCGACACCCACCACGGGCGCCTGCTCTGCATAGCCGATATCCGTGGCCGGCTCTCCTCTCTGAACGACCTCGCGCGCGAGGCAGATGCGAAAGCCATCATCCACACCGGCGACTTTGGCTTCTTCGGTGCGTACGAAATCGGCCCTTTTCTTTCTTCTCGTGAGGGAAGAGAGACCGTAGGGCGTGTCGCTGATGTCTGAGATGTCCTTTCCGTCCGCCAGAGGCTAACAGCCTTGACCGAATCAACGACCGCACGCTCCGCCACCTCACCCAGTACTCCCCCCTCATCCCCAACGCGCAGCGCGCGCACCTCCTCGCGCCCGAAAACCCGTCCTCCGTCATCCGCTCGACCGTCAACATCTCGCTCCTCTCCGAATTCCCCCTCCTCCTCTCCGGCCAGATCAAGCTCCAGGTGCCGGTGTTCACCCTCTGGGGCGCGTGCGAGGACGTGGAGGTGATCGAAAAGTTCCGCGCGGGCACCTACTCCGTCGAGAACCTGCACGTCATCGACGAGGCCACCACCCGCTGCCTCGACGTCGGCGGCGTCAAGCTGCGCCTGCTCGGCCTCGGCGGCGCGCTCGTCCCGCACAAGATGTTCGACAACGGCGAGGGGAACGCGACGATCGCCGGCGGCCAGGGCACGATGTGGACCACCGCCCTCCAGATCGGCGAGCTCGTCGACACCGCCCAGCGCGTCTACGACCCGACGGAGACGCGCCTGCTCGTCACCCACGCGAGCCCCGGACGGGAGGGCCTCATCGCCCAGCTCGCGCTCACCCTCAAGGCCGACCTCACCATCTCCGCCGGCCTCCACTTCCGCTACGGCTCCTCCTACAACGAGTTCAGCGTCCAGCCCGACTTTGAGGGCTTCCGCCGCAAGCTCGCCGCCGGAAAGGAGGCGTTTGAGCGCATCTGGGAACACGTCAAGGGCCAGGTCGATCAGGTCGTCGACGAGCCCCAGCGCGTCTTGCTCGACAAGTTCCTCGCCGTCGTCGATCGCATCCCCACCGCCGCTTCTGGAACAGGACCCACTTTCACCGGCGAGGAGCCTGCATGGAAGAACTGCTGGAACTGGAACTTGTGCGACGCGGCTCACGGCTCGCTCGTACTCGACATCAAGGAAGGTCGCGTCAACGCTGAGCTCAAAAGTCAAGGTATGTGGTACTGTCCTCGCTAGGAGGATGCTTCTCGTTGACCTCTCCGTCGTCCTACACAGGCTTCAACTACGCTTACCGCCGGACCGCCACCCCCTCTCAACCTGCTACGGCCAACGCAGAACAAGCCGCCAGCACCACACCGGAAAAGGCGATCCCTCCCCACCTGGCACCCAAGTCCACCACGCCCGCACCCAAGCCCGCCTCGCCCGCGCCTTCCGCCGCACCCACCTCTGGGACACCCGCACCCGCACCGTCCGCCTCCCCTGCGCCCGCGCCGACGAACGGCACCCCCACCTCCCCGCCTCCCCCCGCAGCTGAGAAACCGAAGGCGAGGAAACAGAAGGAGAAGCGTGACGGACGCGCGAGCACCCCCGCGGGAGACGCCGGTCCCAGCCCCAGCCCCGCCCCTGCTCCGGCCTCGGGCAAGGCCACACCTGTCCCCGACGCGCCGCCGACATCCGATGCTGCGCCCCCCGCCCCGGCCGAACTCGAACTGCCCGCGTCCCCCGCTCCCGACGGCGGCAGCAGCACCGGCGCGAACACGCCGACGAGCCGCCGCCCGCCGAGAAACCCGTGGACACTGTACGTGCGGCTCGAGCTCGGCGCGGGCGAAGAACAGGTGCGCGAGTTCTTCGGTGCGGCCAAGGGCGGCATCGTCCGCGTCAACTACCCGCAGACGGTACTAGGCAAGGCGCAGAAGGTCGTATACGTCGAGTTTGGCGACGAAGAGTCGATGAAGGCTGGACTTGAGAAGCACGCCGACGTACGTGTGCAAGTTGGCAACGGCTTCTTTCATTCTTTGCTGACCTGACTGTTCCTCAGAAAATTGGTGAGCAGACGCCTGACGTCAAGATTGCGCAGAGCTACGAGGAGAGGGCGCAAAACGGCGAGTACCGCGGACGCGGTAGGGGACGTGGGCGTGGCGGCTACGCCGCGCGCGGTTTTGCAGCCGCTGGGCTGGTGCGCGGCGGGGGACACGGTTCAAAGCCGAATGGGGCATAAAGGTGTTGGAGGCTTATTCCTCTGTGGTGTACGCATGCTTCTTTATACTTCATGCTGTTTTACTTGTCCGATTATGCAGTATTTCTCTTCTATTGGCCTATCAACCGGATTCTTGCTTCTCAACCTGCGTGTTTTTCAGAGTGCTTCGATCGAGGCCAACCGTCGTCTCTGGAGTAACGATCTCAATCAAACGTCACTACATTTACGAGCAATCATTTCCACCCGAGCTCGCAGACTGTGCATAACCCGAGCTTCTTCGCTCTGCATCCACCGTCGACACATTGATGCGATACACCGCTTTACTGTCTGACCCTCCACTTTCATGTCTTCTTCAGCATATATTCTCCATTTATACCCTCCTGTAGGGTGTTCGACTATCCATTCAATCATCTCCCAAAAGTCCGCGAAGTTCCAGCCCCATGATGGTCGAACTAGATTGTTGTATACCAACTCCCAGAACTCGAAAAGCTCCGTCGGGTCGCCATTTGTCGGGCGCAGATCGAATAGCAGCTCGGCGCTTTTATCGACCTGTCCGCACAGGGCATCGAACATTACCTCGATGCAGCTGAAATTTGCCCAGTTGTGGTTTATGGATAATGTTGGCCTAGTTATGATTAGTTTAGAGAAGGAACAAAATGTAAACCCGTCCATGATGAGGTGGGATTTTGCTTGACCCACCCAAAGTTTTCTACAGAATGATACCAACCCGAGGGGATAAACATAGTTTCCCCCGGATATTGCCAAACGGTGAGAGACTTATTCCTTGCTTCCTCCAACTCAGGATACTCGGCAGGATTGTCTCCTGGCAGTATGTGCCAACTCGAATATGGCTCCTTTGTGTGGACGTGGTTGAGCAAATGCACATGCTCTGGTGCAAGCAAAGTCCAGCATTTGACGCCACATAACGATGTGCTCCAGCTATGAGACAGGTAAACGTCGTGATGAAGGCCAGTTGTGGTTCCGGAGTTGCCAAGGTAAAGAAAACGGAAATCGTCTTTGGTGCAATGAAGAGCATGGGCATTCATCCAGTCATCTGATCGTCGACATCAGACTATTGTCGCTGGAATACGCTTGCTGCAATACCTCGAAAAAACGGATAGGGCTCATATATTTCCATGTCCGGGCGAGCAAGGCAGAGATGAAAATCTTTTAGATATAACATGTCGCCATTGCTTGATTTCCATAGTTTTGTAAATTCTTCAAAGGACATCTCTGTCCTTGACTCCTCGCCGTAAGAGCTCTGGTTCAGCGCGTCCTTGTTCAAAACGACCACCGGAGCCTTAACTTTAGGAAAAGATTTGGCTATTGTGTCGATGTTAGGAACCAGTTTCCCTTCTCCGTCAATGGCAATCCAGTCCTTGCATCCTTGCCAGGCCTCAGAAAAGTTGTCGTCTCGAAAGATGACAGGGTGCAGTGAACCCGGGCGTTGATAAAGCTTGACAAAATGAGAATAAGTTGGGGGTCCATCAAGAAAGTCGATTGCTCGAACTCGAGAGAAGGGAGGGGGATGTTCCATGTGTACTTAGTATCACCGTAGTGGTCAAGCAATGGTGGCAAATGTCAAGACACGATGCATGACTCGAGTCCATGAATAATGCTCAGCATTCCGAAAACTAAGCTACCACTAACGTATGTTTAACACCCTCTACAAAAGACTGGGAGTCATGGCATGCATCGGAATTCGGGATTTGGTAATGTGCACCTAATTTTACTTCTAAAAATGCTGAAGGTAAATATGTTATACCACTAAGAAACAGTCGTCAATATCCCATTGCACATGTCCAAGGGTAACGGATTGAAGGCCAAGACATTGAAGAATAAAGCCTCTGTCCGAGAGCCAATGTCTGAAAGCAGCGAAGAGCATTACAGAAAGTGAAGCTTGTCAACGCACAGTACAACGGCTGTCAGTGAGGATCAAGCGACAGTGGGCTCAGTCTTGGTCCGTTTGGTCTCGAGGTCGGTATTTAATACCACGAGCTTCCAATTCTGCTTCAACATCTTCCGGTACACGACCTTTCACACGAACTGCGTATATTCCTCGCACGTATTTTGCTGGAAGGTTTGGTCAGCGTAAACGTAGGAAGCCAGTCAGGAGAACATCACGGACAGGTCCTTTGCCATTTCGCTACCCAGCTAGCTTCGGGATCAATAACCGCAATTATGCCGTCAAAATATGTTGTTGTACATTGTGAGATACGGTCGGGAGAACCACGCATCTAACTTGTCGTTCAATAAGGTCACTTGCGTGTATGAGTTGCAACTGGCACACCTGCATTATTTCCTCGCAATTCGGACAGCCATTTCTTTTAAAGTCTACAGGTGTTTGTACTAAAGAGCAGAGGAGACAAGCTCTCAAGTTACGGGCCTTTGCGGCAGGAATAGCAGCCTGGGACATGGTTTGACAACGCTGGTGCTGGTGGCCTCGCGGGTGGACGGCGGAAGTGGAGAGAAGCCAAGGTTGAAGCGCCGGTCGGCGCGTGAGCCCAGCTTTCCTTTCTTTCTTACCGTCATGCTGCGCCGGATCCTCACCCTCGCCGTTATCGTTCGAGCGGCCTGTGCGTTCTCGGACACATACCCAATTGTAGCTTGGTCGACGCACAGGTAAGGGTTCCGGCTACTGGACGGGGAGGCCTAAACTAACTTTACGCACTCAGTTCAAATGCACTCGGCGCTGTCCCCGCCTCTTTCGCCCCCTCTGCCGACGCAGCAGAGGTCCTTGGACAGCTCTTAGCGGAAGACGTTGCCTGCATGCATGACGCTATTGTCTTGGTGGACCACAGCAATGTATGTGTTTTACCATATTATGAAAGCAAAGGAGGCTGAAGTAGTGTACTTTTATAGCTTCATGCATCAGATTTACGTGCCTTGTCACCTTCCTCTCCTCTCGCAAGGCGCATTGAAGACGCCTCTTCTGTTGTGCAAAGGGCCTACGTTCGTCGGAGCACCAACTTCGATGTCTCGACATACGCCGACGCCATCGCTTCACGCTGCCAATCTCGCCTAACACACTTCACACCTACTCATTCTCAGCCACAGCTCGATTCGTCGGAGAAGCATGTCGTGTGCATGGATGTTCCTACGGCTGGTTTCAGTACCGAAACGCGTAAGGAGGCTATATCTGACTCCAGTGAGTATGCATTCGCCCTCTATAGCCTCTCTGCTGATCCGCCGCCTTACAGTGGAAACGATCTCAATGAAGCTTGACGGTCTTGTTTCTGCATTCCCCAATCACCTCATCATTTTGATGGGCAAAGAGGAATCTTCCTTTGAGCGCCGGGCCCTTACAGATGACATGTCTGCTTCATCAGTCTCTGGAGCAACTGCGAAGAACAGCACCGCGTCAAAAGGCGGCATCTTCGCTCATTATCAGCTCTTTACTTCACAGCTTATCGTTTCCTTCCTGATTGTCTTCCTTGTCCTTATTCCTGCTTTGTTCTGGGGTATCACCGCTCTGTCCAGCATCCAGTCACCCGCAAACATGGCAGCCCCGAAGAGCTTCAGTGCCGATACGAAGAAGAACCAGTGACTGGATTGATATTCGTTTGTTAATCCAATAAGAATATGTGAAATATGATGATGGTTCGAGACTGAGAGTACATGCAAATGATGATACAGGTGAAAGCATGGTGTGCTTGGTTACACTATATGGGCTAGTGAGAGAAGAAAAGAAAGAAAGGAAAAAGAGCGCGGAGCCATGATAGAACCAAAATAAGAACGTTTATGAAGCATCATTAAGTGGCACCGCGATGGCGCCAGTGATCAGGTCGACAATGGACAAATGCAGAGGCAAGAATGGGTCAACGTCCCTTTCGAGACGTTCTGTTGCGAGAATGGACAAGTCATGAAAACTGCGGGCGACGTCTTGGTGTAGCTGAGGAAGGTGACCAGGCTCCATGGTGGAGTGCAGAAGGTGCAGATGTAACATGGATGAACTTGCAGAATCCTTCCCAGCTGGAAGACTGAAAAGAGTAGTTGTAGACAATGGGAGTAGGCCAAGTGTATCATCGGGTGAGGATTCGAGTTGTTCAGGTATATGTGTGTGGCAAGGCCCACGGTATGTTGACTCTGATGAGAGGGTCCGCAGGGGTTGAGGCGATCTCCCAATAAGCGCATACGTCATCGTCGCAGTGTTCATGAACCAGTTTCGTGGAGGCTCCTTTTGCGAAAACAATCTAGCCGACGACGAGGCTTTGTCAGAGTCTTCCCCCAAGATTATCCAAGATGAGTTTTGTTCTGCAGCGAAGATAGCGACTTGCCCGATCGCTGCTTTGTTTGACTCGTGTATGCTTTGCAGATGATTCTTCCAAGCTAAGAAGAAAATTAAGTGAGGATTTTTTATCACGAAAGCCACAATAGAGACGTACCGAGAAGCTCCGTTTCACTCATAGATCCTAGCCGTGTAATAGCGATCCTCCATTCGACATCAACTCGTCTGGCAAACTGCATTGCAAACGTCCATACACGAGAAACGAGCTGCTCTCCCGGATTCTCTGACGGTGCGAGCCAAGCACCAACTTCGTGTCCTTCGCCCCTTTCGTCTACACAAGCCACGGTATGCCATTTTCCACATGCACTTACAGAATAGCCGACATGCAAGAGTATACCGCGATCGATTATGTCATGGAAACCAAGGGGGAGATCACGAGAGAAATTGACTTTCGGGCGCTTTTCGCGTGATAGGGTGAATGCAGGTGCTGTAAACTTGGCCGGTGTTCTCGTGTCTTCGTCGAAGCGCCTTGCATTTGAAGGGAGAACAGTTTGAAGCAGACGATCGTAGACATTCCGTACAATCTTTGACATATACTCCTGACCAAGTGCGCGATCTTCCGTGGTGCCCAGAACTAGTCTTTCTGGGATGAGGTGAAAGAGAACCTGATTTGAAAACCGATCTGCTCGCTTGATGGTCGAGAGTACTTGACGAAAGATTGGCGACTCCAAATTGCCTACAGAAGTCGGCATAACAACGTAGACAACGACGCTTGGACGGGAAGCTGGGAGTGAATGCAGAAAAGTTGCTAACAAGGAATTAGAATAGGGATTGATGAGAGTCAACGTACTTACAGAGGTCTTTTCGGAACGAATCAAAGTGGACTGGAACAATTCCTGGGTGCGCAGACCCTTCATAAGAGCCTAATGAATGATTCCCGTAGTTATTTGCCTTTTAGTATTATCAGTAAGGAACATCGATTTAGGTGAATCTCAGACGTACTGTGTAAGCTGCCGAAATGTCATTCAACCAAGAAGACACGGAATCCGCGTTGTCACCTCGATCTTCAAAGCAAGCGTACGCCTGCACATTCTTATCCCCTGCACGCGGTGATAATCCAAGCTTTTTCCAAAAACGCAGTGAACTAGGCAGTGCCGTGATTACCGTACTGGCTTTACCAACAAAGAAAAAAGGAGTCTCCATTTGCTGCATCTGAGGCCGTGTTTGGTCATTCTCGTCCTCCATGACAGAGGAAGGGCGCTCCAACAAATCTTGCAGGGTAGGCGCTTGGTGAACCTGAGGCAGAGACATCGCAAGAGCATTTTGAGTGAACGACACGTCGCTTTGCGAAGGCAAGGCGGGCCTTTCGTGACCATGAGCAACAGTAGTATTCCACTCGTGTGCCCATAGAGAGTTTTCACTGATTTCTTTGACGAGAATCTGGACAGCTGCCTCTAGCGAACGAGCCTTTTCCGTTACGAGACTGGCAATCGCAGCTGGAGAGACAGGCGTGGGGACCGAATGTACAGGATGGACGGCAAGCGAACTAGCAAGTGTGGCTGATTCTGATCGTAAGGGTCGACTTTGAGCAAGAAGTAGCGGGTGAAGGAACTGAATGGCCAGAAGTGAAGGTCCAGGAGGTATAGAACTGGGTCCAGGAGTCATCGACTGCTGTGGGTCAGCTTCATCCATCATTGCTTCATCTTCGTCTGATTCATTATCTGACCTCTCCTCTTCGACATCATCCGCGCTCGGCGTTGGATATGACCATTCTTCATGTTCTTTGCTGTGTGGACTCGTGCTGATTGGGATCCGATCTTGAATTGGACTATCGTCAAGGCCCTTGCGCTTAACGCCAATGAGCTTTCGGACGACACCAACTCGAGGATCTGTAACAGCTGAGTAATTTCTGCTCCAAGAACCATCACGACCCAAATTCGAAGAGAAATCGACAGGATGTGTCCGATCCTCCGTATCCGGAGGAGTTGGCAACGCAAACTTTCCCTTGGCGTATTTTCCATCAGAAATACGATGTGAATCCGCAAAAGGAATTGGCTCGAAGTACGGTCGGTGATGGGGAGAGGAAGGCGCGAGTGTTATCCGATCATCAAGCTTCACCAAAGACGCTGTCGGAGACAAGAAAGGGCGACTAATTGGTGCATCCTGAGGAGTGATAATGCTGAGATCGGGACCGGCTGGTACTTGAGGGAAAAGAGGAACATAGTCCGCGACTAACTGCCACGGTGCAGGCTGAATAGGATCCGCCGGCAACGCTAAAGGTAAACCTCCCACGTGCGAAGTGGATACATCAAAGGGCGTAGATGGGAAGGCCAGGGGGTTATGCGCATCGGGGAGAAGGCCTGTGGTTAAAGGTGCTATGGGTAGAGCAGAGTTCGAAGCCAATCGCAAAGGTACAGCCACTGGCGCGCGAGGTGTTGAAATAGGGTCATCGAAGAAGTTGAAGTCGTCGTCTGTGAATGTTCCAAAACTGTCTTCAAAGTTGAAATCTCCATGGCTTATCGATGGGATATTGCTTGTGGCAGGTACTTCAAAACCCATCTCATAGTCAATTCCCATGAAGCCCGGTGCAGTGTCCCAATCCTGGGGAATTGTCGTTTCTGATTCTGATTTTCCAAGATTATCGTCTGGTGGCACAGGCGGAGCTGAAATGGACATTGGGGTTGAACTCGCGCCAGAAACAGAGGGATCCCCTTCTCCCAAAACTTGCATACTAGTTGTGGTTGTTGTACTAGCATCACTAGGCCTCGGGATGTCCAGTGGAGAAAGCTCGGTTATCTTGGCCTGGGGCGTCGCATGAATTTCGGGGAGTAGGTTTGCCGTTTGTCGAACTGGGTCTTCATGTGTCAGAGTAGGAGATGCAGCAAGTTCGCGTTCTCGGCGAGTTCTTTCACGTTCCTTTTCTCGTTCCCGTTCCCGTTCTTTTGCTACAGCATCAACATAGGTGGATATGTCGGACGCCAAGCGTCTAATCGGCTTTGCTCGTGAGAGGGTAAGGCTACGGAAGGCATGGGAAGGAGAGGAAGTAATTGATCTCCGGAGTGGTGGCCGACGAAGGATGGATGGGGTCGGAGGCAAGACGGACGATGTCTCCGTAACTGACGCAGGAGTTGCTGCATGAGAAAAGGGCGGGGGAGGTGCTAGTTGCGGTGGTGAAGGCAGCAAGTGATGTGGCAAATCGGGGATGTAAGCTAAGGGCGGTCGTTGGGTCAAGTCTGTGGAGTGAGGATGCCAGGTGACACATAAACTTGAGGGCCAAATAACGGTCATTCCCTTCTCCTCTCCCTGCGTGTTTTGTACGGCCACCCACACGATAACATATAACGGCCTTGCTGACGAATCATTCGTTTGCGAATGGTCGGTGTGCGTGTCAGCGTTTCGCCAGAAGCCTGCGCCTAAGCCTGTTAGTGATGCTTCAAATTGCTCCGTCAGAGACGACGGAGAGCCAGAGTATGTAGAGAGATAGTATGCCGGAGTGGAATACGGAAGTAAAATGAGGGGTGTGCCTGGCTGCAAGGACTGAGGCAATGGGATAAAAGGGGTAACAAAAGGGATGGGATGGACTATAATACGGTTTTGCTCAAGGTAGACCTGAAGATGACAGCAAATCATTGGCCTGGCAGAGAACATCAGTAACTCGGCATGTTTGTGACGAGACTAAGAATTAGACTTACTTGACTGTTGAGTGTTGTTCCCAACCTGCTGTCCATTGAAAGTTGTGGTAAACGGGTCGTAACAAGAAGCCCTCGCCCATCCGCGCTAGGGGAACCCGCCCTGAAGTTCGAGCTGATTGCGACACGATTGTGTCAATGAGCCTGTCCCGGACGGCATCGAGGAAGAACGCGTAAGCTCTTCGAAGTGGAATTCTAGGCAGTGTCTCCTTTAATGGGGAGTTATGTGCGCTAGATAGTTGTAGGCACTTTTCGCATGGTTGTCGTACTGTAGAGCATTCGGGACTGCATGGATAGAGCTCTTGAAGTGAGAAGGACTCTACGGGACAGCCTAAATGCTGTTAGTGAGTAGGTTTGGGGGCATATCCTATCTGTTTATTTACGCACCAGAAAGCCCGTCCAGTTTGAGTGATTTGAGCGCTTCAATAGGAGATGATTCGTCCTCGGAAATTATGAACGCAAACAGGCACGACTCTGTGCTCTCCGCGAGTGATCTAGGGAGCACCGTGTTGAGAATGGCGTCGCTCGCCTGGTTTACGAGCCGTCTCCGGCCATGTTCCACGTCTTGTGCGCACTGAGCGAGCTCGTGGCTAGTTGGAAGGAATTTCTGGTAATACACCCGAACAGAGCTCGGCAGGGGGATAATGGATCCCAAAAGCTCCGCCTGGGGAGTGAATGCAAGTGGAAGGTTGGTGCTGTAGTTTGAAGTCGTCGGCTGTGATGAGCTGGGAGGAGCTCTGAACATAGCAAAGACCAGAGGAGGGAGAGGAGGGAGAGCTTATGTTGGGGTGAGTAATTGTCGTGTGCTTGTGTACGAAGTTCGTGGTATCATGAGGGGGGGTGGGAGTAACGGGCGGCTGTACTGGACCACTGGGGTCGGAACGGTTGTGCTTCGGATTCAAATTACTCGGCTATGTGTGCTATTAAAGAGGCGTCCTAAACCGATCACCCCGCATCTCTGTGGGCTGGACTACGCGCCATTATATGGGACATGGGCTCATGCAAGAAGCTTAATCCCATGGTAACGGGAATTATATAAACATCTGCTTCAACATTGCTGCCTGAAAACCCCAAGAGGCCCAGCCCATATGAGTATTAGAGGTGTGTGGGCAAGGGCACCCGCCGGATGAATATAGTGTGTGGTCAACCAACATTCTTCAAAGAAACCTAAAAGTTAATGCAAGCAAAATGATATATAAACGTGTTAGGTTTGCTGTGAGACTAGGTGTCGAAACCGAAGATAGTCGTTCATGTGAGCAAGTTCTGCTTCAAAACAAACGGGGTAACTGACACTAATGCTTCTGGAGAACGATGTACGGTTAAGAGGAAATAGAGATCGAGAACCGTTCTAAACCGCAATAGAGAAAAATACAGGTATAGAAGAGCCGCGCGAATTCATAAGTAGTATTATTTGCGCATTCGTTTTTTGAAACGTTCCATGACCTGTAATGTTTGATTAAAATACGTATGTGTCAAAAATAACGAGGGCATTACAAGTTCATCTGTAGCCATCTGGTTTCTCTCATTGTGTCGATGAGTTTCCTCCTGAGGAGGTAACCCCATGGCCTCTAATTTTGCGTCTCGCATAATCTCGACGTCTGACTTCGCCCTTTGGTTTCCGCGGTAAACTGATAATACACCCATAAGATAAGCCTCAATAGGAAAAAAGGTGCAAGGAAAACACCCACATCTCGTTGCGGCCAAGTCATCGTCACCATCTAGCTTCTTGCGCTCCTTTCGCATCTCAGCAGCCAGGCGTTTCGCTTTCTCAGTATCCTCGATATTCTTCAAACGAGCACTAGAAGAAACGACAGTTAGCGTTCGAACCTCTAAGCCTGATATTAGCCTACTCCATGCCAAGGTCCACTTCTGGGATGGCCGTAAGCATAGCCAAGCTTCCTGCTACGCTACCCTCTTGTTGTGCATCCTTCTGCAACTTATATTTTCCGGCCAGTTTGTGTAGCTCGGCGTATGGGTCATTAGGATCTGGCGTGCCTTCCGCTTTTGTGCTTTGTTCACCCTTCCGTTTTGACATATTTTCTTCGATATATGCCATCCTGAGCAAAACCTCAGAATTAATCAACTAAGGATTCTCGCATGAGCTCACATATGTTTGTCCACGTCGAGTGCGTTTGTCTGCTGTGTGAAGTTATTCGTCCGGACAGACTTGCGTGTCTTCGCGTCGGCATCATCAACACTGGAGAGAAACAGCTGTATGATTGAATCTTTGATAGAACCAAATATCACCCACTCGTTACCGTCGTCGCCTTCGTCGTGTGCACCGGCACGGAGGCCACCAGCTTCCGTTTTCCCATTAAGTTCGTCTTCTTCCACACGTCGCCGCTTCTTTTTTGCATCGCCAACAACCAGTTTGGTCGAGTCAATGCCTTGACGAGCTCGTCGGAGCTTGCGCAACTCTATGAGGTCCGCCAAACTACAGTAATGAGAAACCACGGCCACAGCAGTGTCGAGCAAAAGCAACGCACGGTAAACCACGCTCTTCGTCATCAAGCGGCTCTTCAGAGTTAGCCTTGTCCTCTGGAGGAGGTGATACTGATGGCTGGCGGATACGAGGCTGAGGTCGGGAACGTTTCTTGATCATGGGTTCAGCCGGAGGGTTTGGTATAAAAGTAAGAATATTCAATGAAGTCACAACAAGTCCAACTGGTCATCAAGAGGCATCCCGATTTAAGCGCCCATGTTGCTGGCCTGCTACTCCGAGTCATCGTGTATCATCACGGCATACTTGGACCTTTGGTGCATGACGTCCTACATTTTTAATTGTTTGAACACCAAATAGTCAAGCAGGTCAACAAATCGACAACAATTGCTAGATCCAACAGGATGAAGCTATAGATAATCCTCTGGACTACGACAAGACCAAGAGCACACACGGTACAAGTGTCCTAGCAGCAAATAAACAAACGTCCTAAGTAGCAGATAATAGGGCTGAATCGTCAAGACTCATCCTCGTGCTCGACATTTGATCCGGAATACGGTAATATCGCTCGCATACTGGCGAGGTCATCCATCACATTCGGAAATTGCAATACTTCAGGCGCAGCGAGTCCTCCCCGACGCAGCCGAGGCGCCGAAACAGGTGCAACCTCTAACGCATCTGCGACCTCAGACGAGCTAGGGGATCCAGGACGACTAATAGTTGTAGGAGGAGTCAGATATGGCGCTGCAGACCTGCTTGTAGATGCTTCAGGAGTGGATATTCCTGTAATATCGGCCGTATTTGTGCCGCTCGTTCCGTGGTCCGTTGCGAGCCAATCTGTGAAAGAATAGGACCTCGGAGAACTAAGACCGCTCCCGGTTTCGGCTGATGGCCATTCTGAGGCATCTATAGCTGAACGGTTGTCGCTGCGTCTTCTGCTGCTGAATTCAGCAAATTCGCTGGCGCGCGCACGTGATGCACGACGGATGGAGCTTGTCCGATGGAGTGATGACGAGCCACCTAATGAAACGCTGCTTGGCCGACGAGTGGTCATCCGCGGTGCTGGAGGAAGGCGCGATCCAAGAGTAAGTAAAGACGGTGGCGGCGCTGGTGTGGGTGGCAAAGGAGGAATCAATGGGATGCGATTTGTATCAGAGAATGAGGAGAAAGGATTCAGATCAGGGAGGGGAGGTAATGTCCTGGAGTGCAGGCGAAAGCGTGGTGGTGCATAGCTGTCATGGAGCGCCTGCGTTCCTGTATAGAATGACGGGTCGGATGTGGTCCCAAAATCGTCATCCTCGTCTTCGTCTTCCTCCAAAGTTGAAGCTTCAGCCGTGGACTCGTTCACATAACCTGAACGACTGAGAAGCCTCTGAATACGAGAGCTTTCTGTGGTATCAGGAAGTGTTTCAATAGTTTGACTGCGACGAATTTCACGGTAGTGGTCGGAGGAGATCACCAACTCATTAAGAGAGCGTGCAGTGCGAAGTCCTATTCTCTGGCTGTTCAACCCACGCGGACGTGACCTTCGATCTGCAATTTCCTACTCGTGACAGAAAACTCAGTTGTGTATGTGTTCTATGTTGTAGTTGCACGAACCTTGACAAGGATATCAACCAAAGTCGTGGTGAATGAATCACCAGTGTCAAAGTCTTCGACGAACGACTCATACGAAATTCCCAATTCCTCTCTCTCCAATGACGACCTCATTATCACACCATTGCTATGTATGCCGTAGCACAGTTCCAAAACATCAGCATAGGTAAAATACGAAGATTGTGGAAGACGTACACCAATGCCTTGATCTTCCCGCCAAGTACTTGGTCGTGGTAGGCAGGGGCCCTTCGTGTATACGTCAAGGATAATAATTACTTGACTCTTCAAAGAAAACATGCCATTTTCCCATGGTTTTTTAGTCGAGTGGTAATGTACACAAGCGAAAGAGTACCAGCAACGTAGTTATAGGGATGAAGAGCGCAGAGGAGAACACAAGTCGGAGCTTGCCGTACAGAACAAGGCACATATGTCACAGAGGTCACTAGGTGACTCCCGCCCCTAAGTATTATATAAGCTACTTATCTTTGGAAACTTTGCTCCTCTCCTCGACAACATCAGTATGTACCACTGATGACTAAAGTGTGGTTATTTCTCTTTGTCTACAGTAGCCTTAATAGTCTGTTCACACAAGTCCTCGCAAGTATGTTGCAGTAACTTGCACATTCCATGCAGTCTGTCAATATCTGGAACCCTAAAGTTCTAATTCATCATCTGGCAGACGTGTCTCACTCCATATCAACAACAAACGAACGCAGGGTCATTCATTCACCAGCTCTATGCTCTCCATGACAACAGATATTTGCCGGGTGCAACCTCTCTTTCCAAAACCCATCCTTGGTTCTGTAGCCACCTCCACATATCGGGATACACTTCTGGCATCGTACAGACAGTAAGAGCCTGATTGACACCAACCGCCATGGACTGCTCTCGCAAATATGCGATAAGTCTATTAAGGCAACCTCTGCGGCGATGTTCAGGGTGTACGCCCGCAAGCCAGATGTGTCTGCTGTGTGTTTCGCCCCCACTCAATGGCAAATCGTGTTGTCGCGGATGAACAAAAACGAACGCAATGGGCTTCTCTCCCTCGGGATCAGCGACGGGGAGAGACAGATAAAGGATTATTGAGCTAGGATCGGCAAGACGTGTGAGCCAAACGCTGAATGAGGCATATTTGGATGACAAGTCCGCCGAGAAGATGGTGTTCGAAAGAGAGAGGATAATGGATAATGCCTCATCTCGGTCAGGAGTGTCATAAGTTATCATGCATGTAGTGACTTGCGCCATCGTATTCAAGTTCAACAATTGGCCGTATTTTTTGTTAAAAAAATGCTGCTTGTCCGAGTTGAGGGGAAATGGATTTGAGGTGAGTGATGGAACGCTGCCTGTGAATTTTAAGTGACTCCAAGCTTCGATGAGAACAGAACGTTGGAAAGTACCCGACGCATGTAGTAGTAGAACTTGGTAGTGGGTCGGGAGTACTCAGCCACTGGCACGGGTACATTTGCTCATCTGCATCAATACACGTGGAACCTATGTCGCCAAGTTGCAATCCAGACTTCGCTGTTAAAACAGCTGTCAACGTATGTAAGTACTTATTCGCTTGATCTTCGTCGAATCATAGGCACACTAGTATACTGACTGGCGCATTGTGGGGCCTTTGCTGACTAACTTACCGACGGCGTCGGAGCCACAGGCTCGCTTCGACTCCAGACAGCCTCCTTTTTTACAAAAAAAAAAAAAATACCGCGTTCCGACAACCGACGTCTCCTGTAGACGGCGACTTGTTCTGTATGGGAGTCTAGTGTCAAGTGGGCAAAAAATCACTTCCATCATCAACCCAGCGTTATTTCCAAATCGATCCTGCACAAGTGTCTTGGGTCCTTCGGGTACTCGGTAGACGGCGATCACCGAGCTTCGCATATCTGTATCTGCCTCGCTCTCTGTTCCTTCATCTATATAATTGACAAACTGGTGTCATAATGACGAGAGCCATGACCTAGATGTACCACACTAATGGGCCCGAGGTTTATGATTAAACATCTGGGTCACTTCGGTGGGTCAATCAACATATGTGTCACTTGGGGGTGCTTTATCTTTAGGACTTCTTTCACGTTTGGCCCTCTCGTCTGCGAATTCCATTTTCAGAACACCAAATTTGTGTAATTGAGGATGCTTAAATTACTACATATTTTGTCCATAAACACAGGAATGCTATCTGATGCTAATCATTTCACTCGTAAAGTGGATCTTGTTTGTTTAAAGTTAACTCAGTTTAGAATTCTTGGTTCTTATCCACAACGTAAGGTCTGTGTGACCTGATATTAAAATTTTTGTACTGATGAGGTCCAAGCTTCAACGTTTCTGCGGCAACGCGTTGAGTATAGTTTGTGATCGGTAACTAATTATACTTACCTTTCTTTGCCAGTGAACGCTCTTCAGCCGTTTGGCACTCGTGTTTTCCGAAGTGCCACTTGTTTGCTTCTGCCTGATCGCTAGCCAATTGTAATCTGCCGTTTATCATTCCTGTCTTCGTCCAATGTACCTTGGATTTTCCGACCGCTAAGCAAACCCAACGCCGCGAATATGTTCCTTCGCTAGTTCGCCACATGGCTCCTTCATGATTCGCTTCTAACGACCGCTAGCCGTATCCTAAATATCATCCAATCACGAAGATGCCCGTCCTTTCACGGCGACTTCGACTTTACCATGAGTTATTGCACTGCAAAACTCGCCGCATTAAGTACTACCTCCGACTCGCAAACTGAGACCCATGGCTGAAGCACGAACATGAGCGAGATCGAAGTGCTAGCCAAGGAAGAGGACCTGATCACTGCGCCCCGCCCACGCGACGTCATTTACGTGAGACCCCGTCCCCCGCCCCCTTCTCGTTTCGGTCAGCGCACACATGCCACGCCATGCCGGCATGCCCCTCGCCCCTTTTTTCCAAGACGTTCAGCCCACAATCACAGCTCAATCAGCGCTCGGACGTCGTTCTATCAAGTTCCCAGTTGGTTGCATCTCTTTTGACGTACGTCACACAACCGTCAAGTATCAGTGGGTGGTCTCACCCGGGTGAGGCCTGTTCGAATCGGGGGTTGTATGATTTGACCGCAGCCATGCATACACATGTTCAAGGAGAGGACGGTGACGAACATCGACTTATCGTTAATCCGCCCGCACTGTCACCTGGGAGCTTCGGTTTTGCGGGGGGGGGGACGAGGCCCTCGGTATGCTGGCTTACGCATGTACACTCATGAGTGTCTTTCTAAGCAACTCTCTATACGTGCATGTCATCCTGTGGCACGCAAAGATTCGCGCGTCAGTCAGCTGGGCAACGCGTGGAACGCGGTCTTCCCCAACGAATCTGTGAAAGAAAGCGAAGATAGCCGGTCAATCAGCATGGTCAGCAACCATGCAGGTCATTTGCATTGACCAAGCCGTGGCGTATCAAATGACTTAAGATTTTTACAGCAGCACCGAGCCTCAGCTGATCAACTGGGACCCATTTGTGCGCTGGGCGATGAAGATGAGATGTCAATGAGGCAGTCTTTAAGCTTTACATACCAATCGATAGCATGAATGCGGCTTTGTGCAAGCATCAATATTCGTAAGCTGGTTCGATGAATCCATCGGTTTTGACTACATCTCACTCATGAAACTGTATCTGAGAACATGAAACTTTTGATTGCTCCATTCGTTGCGCGATAACAAAAAGACAGTGCTAGGAAAACATGCGAAAAGTGATGGGGCGTAAACATAAACATAGAGGGAGAGAGAATCCTTATCCAAGTGCGAATTATTTTTGTACGTACTCTAAACGAGACGGTTCATGGGAGATGGATGAAAGCACAGACACAGACACAAAGAAGACGAATGAGAGAGATAAGATTAGCGTCCACGGCTGGTTAGAGGCACGCTCAACCTTGCAAAAGCGCCGAGTAGGCGACGTACAACCTGCGGTACACGGGCAAGCTCGCGCGGCTCGCCTCCGCCCCGCCGTCGACGCCATCCTCGCAGCGCCTCCACACGGCCCCACCAATGGCCATGTAAGACTCGACCGCACAGCGTACACCCGAGCGCGCGCCCCACCGCGGTGGGAGCTCTTCGATCGCCTCCCGGGACGCGTCGTGCAGCTCACCTGCGATGCGGAGGAGCCTCGCACGGCAGGCGCCGACCGCGCGCTCGGCGCGGGCGCGGGCGTAGCAGGCGTCGACGTCGATCGCGGCCATCGGCGAGCCCGAGCTCGCGGACCGGACGGCGCCGACGAGCTCGTGCGCGGACGTGTTCTCCTTCTCGAGCCAGGCGCGGGGGAGGTAGACGCGGCCCTTGGGCGCGAGGCGCGCGTCTGTCCACACGTCGCGCGCGATGTTCACGAGCTGGAGCGCGCAGCCCATCGTGTCTGCCTGTCGCTCGAGTTCAGCCCAGCGCTCCTCGTCCGCGGCGTCCGCGGGCTCGGCGGAGTGGAAGCGGACGAGCGCGACACAGAGCGCGCCGATCGTGCCTGCTACTCGGTGCGCGTACAACATGAGGTCGGCCTCGGTGTTGATTGGAGGGGGGATGCTGCCGTCGTCGAGAGTCCGGCCCGAGGGCTTGTCTTCCGAGCCAAAGCTGAGGTCGGTGCGGAAGCCCTGGAGAAGCTCGTCGAGCGGCTGGCGTGGGAGCGCCTGGGCCGGCAGGAGGAGGAGCGGCGCGTGGGTGACGCGTGGGAAGGTTGCGGTGACGAAGGCGCGCCGGGCCTTGTCGCCAGAGCCTGGAGTGGGGGCGTAGTACAGGTCGAGAAGCTGGGTGAGGGCGGAGAGCGCGTTGTTGGCGACACGCGGCGTGGGCGCTTCGTCGATAAGGTCGTCTGCGGCGCGGCAGAACGCGTAGAGCAAGACGAGATCGATCCGAAGGCGGCCAGAAAATGCGGAGCTGGCGAGCGAGAAGCTGCGGCTCTTGGAGAAGAGCAGCCGGGTGGCGGTGCGGATGCCGTCCATGCGCTCATGGTCGTACTTGTCCTCCCGCGTGAACAGGGCGCGGACGAGGAGCATGGGCGAGGGGAGTTCGGGAACTTTGGGGAACAAGTTCGGGAAGGAGTGGATGATGGTCAGGGCGTGGTCGAACGAGACATGGCCGGCGACGAGGAGGGCGTTGGTGAGGAGGAAGAAGAGGGCTTCCTCGATCTCAAGGGAGGGCCAGAGGAAGATGCCCGTCTTGGTTTCGTGGGAGATGACCCAAGTGCCCCGGTGGAGTGCGTGGGTGTCGACGACCCAGAGGAAGAGCGTCGGGATTGCAACCGGAAGGAACGTCGCCTTCAACGGAAGTGAAAGTAGATGCGTGTATGATAGGGACCTATTTTGCAATCGATGACAATCAGAAAAAACCGTTCCGGACGGAATGGTGGGGGAGCCGACGCCCTCAGAAGACGGATCGTCCTCGGCGCCGGAAGGATTGAGTGGGGGTGATCTTCACACAGACACTCACCAAAGCAGGAATAAGACCGGCGTCGCCCAGGCCAGGATCAGTCCGAGATAGAGGCCCGTCCCGCCGCGGGCGATCGCGACGACGGAGGCGACAAAGGTGGCGGCGAGCGAGATCTGGCCGAGACGGCCGATCCGCTTGTAGGTGAGGCCGGGGATGCCCGCGAACCGGTTCGAGGAGGTGGCGAGGTAGCCCGGCTGGAAGACGGGCTTGGAGAGGAGGAGATAGAGGATCGAGGTCGTCCACGTTTGAATGAAGAAGAAAAAGTATTCTTCGAGCGGGATGCCGAGCGGAGCTGGCCCGAAGACGGCGTTCGGGGGGTAGGACCAGACGTTGCGCTTGATGAGGTACGAGTCCCACGGCGTCGTCGCCGCGAAGCAGATCAGGAGGTGGAAGACGACCTTGTAGACGTCTACCTTCGACGCCAGCGGTGCGTAGAGCGCGGTGAGGGCGACCGCGAACGGAATGGTGTACTTGACATGTCTATATTGCGTGGGAAAGAGAAGGGAACGCGGAAGGGGGAGGGAGGGAGTCCCAATCAGTATACGAGCGTCTATGAGCGGACTTTAGGCTGGGGTGACGACATACACGGCAGCGTAGGCGGGTATAAGGCTGTCCAACATGGTGGGCAAGGAATGGAGATGGAGGTGGGTTCCAACTGGCGTCGGCAGCTGGGGTTATGTACCGGTAGGAAGGGGCGGGAGGCGATGACGGTGAGTGAGGGGGAGAGGAGGGGGTGCGGTGCAGAAGTAATGGCTCGGCAGAGGACGCTCTTGATTTAGCTGAGACTGGGATGGAGACCAAAAGCTCAGGGCCGTCTTGTTCATATAATCTCACGTAAACCGTCACTCCTTCAACCCAACCGGCTTGAACCGGCGCGGGGCAGAGACGCAGGGAATCGGTTGTGTGCGCGAGATCGCAGATCGAACACACAAAGACTCCAGGACGGGGGTATGACACCAACTATGACGACCTTGGAACCTTGTCAAGAAAAAAAAAAAAGTGGCTAACAACACAAGCTACCTGCAATAATCGTCTCTGCTTCCTACCCAAACCAATACCCCACACTTGAATCTTTGCCCTTCAAGTTGCATATCCGCACAATTCCCCTCTACTCCATCTCCGTCACCCAACACATGGGCGTCTTCCCAATGACGCCCCCCCTCTCCCCGCCCACCCGCCAACCACACCGCCAGGTTGCCAGTCTCACCCCTCGCACGCGATCAGCCCTCGCCAGTTCTTCGCGCATCCTCAATTCGCCCGAGAAAAAAAAACGCTTGTGGGAGCCGTCTCCTCGTGCTAGAATTCACATACCCACGTGTCGGTGCCTGACAACTTGGGAAGCCACCCCCCCTGTCGAACAGACGGACGACTGAACCCATCCAGAGGGTGGCCCATCGGCTGTCGTTCCCGGGATGCCATCGCATCACACTCGGTTCCGACGGTAGCTGTCTCCAAAAGAACCCGGGTATCTGTCCTTCCCTGGACTGCTCTCGCCCCTCCTTCACTACTGCGCCGTTCGAACACACACACTTCCTTAGTTTTTTTAAACTGGAAGCACGATCCCGGTCTCTTCATCTCGGTTTGTCTGATCAGCCACACGATTTCGGCCACGAAAGATCGAAAGGCGACACCCCCCCCTTCAAAGCGAACTTAACTTATTTTTGTTCTCGTTTGTTCGCTAGGCCCCTCCTTCATTTCTGCAGGATAATCACGCGCATCTATCCCACCTGTGCGCACTCAAGTACTCATCCCCTCTCCGACGCCTCAACAATTGAGTTAATACCACAACCCCAACGACTTTGGGCGAAAGGCCCTCGTGTCCACGCATCGCTAGTTTGGCGCTTTCATTCGAAAGCAAACTGGCACACGCGATGTCACTCCTTCTCTCACCACTGCGGCGTATTTGACTTTTTCACATGGGTTACTCACTTGACTGGTTGAGGCTAGGGATCGATTTGAGTGATGTCGATGGATCGATGACCGCATCGGCAGCCTTACTTTTCTTGTACCCAACAAAACATCCATCTTCGATACAACCCTCTGTTTGATCGTACATGCAGCGCATCATATCTTCAGAAGGAATGAAAAGAAACATAGTTCATCCTGCAAAGCCTGTAGCGGCACAATCTATGAGCAGTCCCTCAGAGTCTCAGATGGTGAATTCGTTTATTTTGCACGCAATTCTGTCGTCTGCCCTCTCTTCTGCTCTCCCATATCGTGCGCTCTCGGGTCCTCATGCCGATAAGAGGGGCGACGCGAGGAGAACTGGCGATCCCCTCGCCCGTGGCCCGTTCTATCACCCTCGCCCACGCCCGCCCGCGCCGATCCATCCAGCGTTATTGATGCCGCACTGCGAATTCCCAAAATGATCCAGGCGGGGGTGAAGTAGTCCCCCCCGCTCTTCCCCTTCTGCAACGTGACGACCGTAGGTCCATGCAATTTCCACGCTGAAACGGCATCTTCCCTCCCTTCCCTCCCTCCGCTCCTCGCCTCGCCTCGCGTTTGCATTTCCGCGGTCCAAAAGAGGGATTAAGTCCTCGGGGATGTAACATGATTTTGACACAAATGATTAGAAGAGACTCGTGCGATACGTGCGTGCGCGCTCTTTTCCGTTGCCGAGTCACGAGGTTGGGTGCCTCGCATTTTACTACTTCGCCATTGTTGTGCCACATGTTGCTCTGGACCTGTCTTTCTTCCCCCAAAAAAATGAGACGCAAAAAAGGGAGGGTTATTCTAGGTCGCCTTGAGCCCTTTGTAACGCGTGACGACCAGTCCTCGGCGCTCAGCGCGCGACTGTTATGTGCGAGACACAGGACTAGTTCGGAACTCGGAGCCTTTTCGGAAGGCTCGTTCCGCGGCTCGCGCAGCACTCGTGTTTCGCCGCTGTGGCAACCAGTAGCCTTTCATAGCCAAACCTTTCAGACAAAGCGCCGCCCAGAAACTTTGCGGAGGCGGCGGTGGTGTGGTCGCCTTAACCCAAATATTAGGCTGCGCATGCGCTCTGTGTCTTTGCGGAGAAAGAGGGGAACTTGGTCTGCGTTGCGCCCTCCGTTCTTGCAGCCCTCCTCCTCTGATACGTACGAGGACCCACAAAACACGCGTGTAGATTCTCCCCCTTCGTATATCCTCGGACAGCGAGAACACCGCCCATCAGGATCCCAATTGAGTAACCTCACGCTGACCTAAGCTTTCCTAAGCACCCCAACGAGTTTGCTTTTCACATGCAAAAGCGTTCAAGACCTCTCGGCGCGCACTTGAGAACCTCCCGAACTGCACAAGCGAGTGACCGTCTAGACACATATATCACGCCACGGAGCTTGCCTCGCCACAGGAACTAATACGTGTCCATTTTGGACCGTCGAGGAATGCAAGGCCCCGTCCTATGCTGTTCACGAGTGACGAGGATGAAGTAAACGTCCTTGGACAACGGAGAGAAGCGATCACAGGACTAAGCTTTTGTGCCCTAGAGAAGCTACTGGATTTCTCCAAAGATCGTCCTGACCCAGGAGTAGATTAACTGACGAGTCAAAAGACGTTATACTTATCGCTTTCACTTTCAAGCACAAACTTTCGAGGTTGTGGTCGTAAAGTTCTCGTTTGAAGGGGACCGCCCGCCCTCCTCGGGCACACACACTACGCCAATGTCGTGCTTCGAAGCATTCGCATCCCCCTCCACACCGAAGAAGGGTAGGTTTTCACACGATTTAGCGTATCCATCCCCGCAGCGCAAGCCTAGGATACTAGCTCCTTGGCCAGAAAGAACCAGGTTTTCATTGTGTCTGCCAAACGGCACCACGATCTCGCTTCGATCCCGAGGGAACCTCCGGCCCCTTCCCACGAGCGCAAAAATACATCATCCGCATCCTTCCGCATTGAACAAGTGGTAAACATACAGCCATTCTGGCTGGGCTAGAGTAACCAAGTCGTGTCTCGGCTACGAGGAACATCATCCGTACTGGGGGTAGTAAGAGGTGGCTGGCGTGTACCCTGAATTGGTGGCGTGGAAGATCCTGGCCATACTTTCTCGAGGTCAATTGATAAGCTGCAGTGGCGAATACCTCACAGCAATTACAATCAGAACAATACGTGTGGGTCTCCTGATGCAAGCAAAGTGATCATGGCAAGTATGATCCATAATCCATCCGATCAGCCCAAGTGTTGGCCCAGCCTAAAGAAAGGGCTCCATGGAAGCAAACGCACTACGTCAAGCCCCAAACGAGAAGCTGTTCTCGTGGTTCATCTATCGTAAGCTCTCCACGCACCGGAATGCCTGTTAAATCAAATAGTTCCCCGACAATCAACGATGGGTGCTGATGCCCGTCGGAACGACCGTCGGGTCCCACGGCGCAAGTTTGGCATCAAATTGACTCAGGTCTCCCAGATTCGAACGGTGGGTCAATCACACAATTGGATTACCAATTTTCAGAGAAGAGTGCACAAGCTCAAGGTCACTTCTTTCTTCGTCAAGCAAGAAGCAAAGAGGGTAAGCCATGCAAAAGGTGTTTGTGCAAACCACAAAAGAGTAGAAAGAATACATCTATATCATAGAACACAACATTCTCTACCATTCTCCATCGAAGCCAACAAATCCGGTCAGAAGGAAGACAGGGAAATACTTCTTTTTCTCGATCTGCGAACACCTACAAGAAAAAAAGGAAGCCTGTGTTAGCAAGCACTGACAAAAGTTGCTCACTTGTGTGCGCCGGGTGGGTCAGACGCACCAGTTCCATGCGGATGTGAGCCGACCATCGATGCAGCTACCTGAGTAAAGTGGCAAATAGTCAGCACGGGTTTCTTTTTCACATCTAAAAAAATGGGGTTTCCCACGTACCTGCGTCGTAGAAGTTGTCAGCGCCACTCCCGTCAAAGCCATGCCGAAAGAAATCGCAGAGAATGACCCGGTACAGCTCGTCCGCCGATCCGAACTCGGTCTGGAC
This sequence comes from Waitea zeae, assembly GCA_037855215.1. Taxonomy (NCBI): domain Eukaryota; kingdom Fungi; phylum Basidiomycota; class Agaricomycetes; order Corticiales; family Corticiaceae; genus Waitea; species Waitea zeae. Next base: position 24,640 of record JAZHGK010005348.1, read on the forward strand.
ATACTGTTTCAGCGCGGGTGAATCAAGAGTTTCAATCTTGGAGAGCGTGGTACAGATCGGCAGAAGGATGCGGTAAATTTGTGAATACTTGTCTGCCGGAAAGAAAATGTTAAGCCATTCAGCTTCAATCATAGGTACGCTCGCCATGATATAGGGACACACCAATAAAAGTGAGCGCATTTGGTACATCACGATCACCAAGGTGGATAACCGCGGAACCAACCCAGCTGCCTATGCTCCTCTGTGCGCGCGAGAGGATGGCGTGCATCATACGCGAGGTACGAGGTGCGCCTTGGACACGATTGAGGCCCTGCCCAGTATCCATGAGGCGATAACGCGTCGTCTCTGAGAGCAAATCTTGTTCAGCCAGTGACCAAAGGTGGAACATGTCTATGAGAACTAGTTTCAGCTCTGACGCATCCTACGGATCTCACAAAATTTATTTACCATGCAAAATCTCTCGCCACAGAGTGAGCGATTGAAGCACATATGCGTATTGCTTTGCATGGTCGTGGCTGAGACGCGCTCCACCTCTTCCACTTCGAATTGCAAGACTTGTGTGCTCCTCTTTGCCAGGTTGTGTCGGATGGAAGTATTTCTTGAGATGCTCGATCATGCGTTCGCACGGATCACGGTTCACACGCAGGAACGCGTGGTTGTCGCCGATCGAATAGATGCACTGTCGCACCTTCTCCGATGTCAGCTGGCCCTTCGCATATCGCGATGCGAGAAGTTCTATGGCACGCTCCTTCGCCTTGATGTCTTTTTGGATTTCTCGTCTTGAACGGCCTTCGGAGTAGATCTCCTTTGTCGCAACGTTGATGAGGTCATCACGGAGAAGGTCAAGAGCATCGTGTTGCTCGAGGATGTTATAGACGGTTTTGATCGGCCGTACGCAAGAGAAGTTCAGTAATTCCCTCACTTCAGGACTTTGGCTGTCCTACAGGCAAAGTCAAATCCTAGCCACGAACCCTGTATATGAATTACACCTACCTGTAGGATATATATGAGCTTGCCATATGTCGTGCGCATTTTGTCGGGATTCATGATTTTATGTCGCCGCCCAAGTTCGAATACGTCCTGATAAAACTCCGAATTCGACTCAAAGTCACGGTCCGAGAAAAGTTCCTGGCCCTGCTTGTAATCCGCCGCTACGACTAGTCCACTCATAATGGCACACAGTTCCTTGATCTGGGCAACAATCCGCTTCGACTTGGACAGCCCAAAACCAATAACATCTATTTTGTCCGTATACTCTGACACCTGTAAATATATATTTGAAGCTCGTGATCAAGCTGCGGAGGCGCCAGCAACGCACCTGTAATGCAGCTTCTAAAAGTCTAAGATATTTTCTTTCACCTAGTGTAAGTCGAACGGGTATATATCTGGCGCGCTCGAGGAACCAGTCCCCAACCGGCTCGCCAAACGCGGGTTGTGCACCCAACAGCAATGGGCCAGAGGGATGGGCAGATGGTTGAACTACGAGTGCATCCAGTTCGGCATCAGAGTCTTCCTCTGCCTCTTCCATCTAACACAAGAATACAAGTTTAAAAGACGGCGAGTGGGAAGGCACGGAGAACGCGCCTTTGTATCTCCATCTGTGTTAGTAGTGTCTCCATTATGGGCATCCTCTGTTGCAACCTTTGCCTTCTTCAGTGTATTTGGGTCTAATGGACTCGTAGCATGATGCTTACGAGACCTGATAGTGTCACAGCCAGTTGAGTAACCAAAACTCTGGCCAAGTAAATGATGCAGCGCGTACCCTTTTCGGTGTTGCGCAGTGAAGCAAACTTCACAGAAGTTGTCTTCGCATGTTGTACAAGTCAATTCTGCAGGCTGGTCTGTGGTGGGTTGGTTAATCTCTAAACGAAGAGGGCGGGCTTTTTTTGTCGCTATTCCAGCGCACCTTCGCATTCCACGCAGTAGCCCTCGGCAGCCGCGCGTTTGCTAGCCTCCTCCTGATCTTCCTCCGTCGCTTCCGGAGCAGCGTTCTCGGCCTCCAACTCACGGGCCTGGTCTCCGCCAAGGATGTTCGCAAGCGAAAAGCCTGTGTCGTTGCCGTTTGGAGCGTTTACAGTCATTCCGAAGCCACTGAAGCGAACGAGGGAGCGCGAGAGGGTTTGGTATAGGCGAACGTGAGAAGCAGGCGCAGAAGGCATGGTTGTGTTGCATCATTCAGACACACGTGGAATTACTTTGAAACATGCATGATGTTTTGGTAACCCGGCTAGCGGAGTGAAAGTGGTCATTTGAACACAACGTATGACAAGAAAGAGTATCTATTTTCAACGAGAGATAGTTTAAGGGAATGTATGGAAATTAATAATGCAACATTGAATGAGAGGGGCTAAGAAAGAAAAGAAGAAGAAGAAAATAGTTATGATCCTACGCGGATTCCGGGACTTGACTCCCAGGCATTCTCAACAAAGCCCTTGGCGGCGTCGACTCTCCTCCCAGTCCAGTCATCTTCTCCAACACGATCAGCCCAATCCTCGTTATCCCACGAAAGTTCCCATTCGTCAGGCTTTGGAGCACCAAGAGTGCTATTGGCTGGGGCATTAGCTGACGTTCCGGCTGAGGCGTTTGCTTGGTACACTCGTCCGTCATCCTCTAATGCAGGAATGGGTGAGTTGATGGCCGGTTGCATTGGAGAACGCGGTGCAAGACGCGCTGGAGGCGAGCGGCGGCGCTTAGGGGTCGATTTGTTTGAACGTATAGAGGAGGGGGAAGTAGCACGGTCGGGTGGAGGATAAGCGTGCATTGAGAAAGAGTTGCTGCCCGCACTTCCCGCAAAGGACGATTCAGCGCCATTTGTCTTGTTCTCTTCGTTGGCTTCACCATTCTTGGCGACAGGAGCCGGGGGAGACCTGGCCCGCGAGGGGGGATTCTCAATGTCATAAGGGCGCTGAGGGCGCATGCTTTCATCGTCGTCCGAATCAGCTCCATCTGCGCGGAACAATGGCTCGCGATCTAGTGTTGCAGAAGCGCGAGCGCTCTCCGATTCAAGAGCGACACCAGCCTTGTAGTTAGCTCCCTTTACGATTGTATCGATGAGCCAGAATTGTAGGATATTCATTATTATCGGGAAAAGACCCATGGTACTTTAGGGATCATCAGTATTAGTCCCACATAGCGAGTAAATTGAATACTCACAAGATGATCTGGAAGTTCGTCCCGTCGCCGGTCCATGAGAGGAGCCACTGCCCAATTTGAAAAATACCAGGCCACAACGCAAACAACGCCACGACGAGGAGTTTCATGGTGGTAATCGACATCACATATACGCTAGCCTGTCGAGTCCAGAACTTCAAAGAAGGAGGGTCCCCATATTGTCCTGTTTCAAAGCCAGCAAGGCCAAAACGTTCGGTAAAAAGAGAAGTTAACGCGTGGAGAGTCACGTAAATGACCCCAACTCCTACATGCCGAATAACAACTGAGTTGGTTGTTCACATGTGATCAGGGCAAGACGCACCAAGGGTAGTATCAACAAGAATATTGAGGAAATAGAAGATGCAAGCGTTCCCGCTTGATATACGAGAAAGTACGTCCGAGAGTAGCACATTGGTGCCATGCACAAACATCTGTCCTACAACTTGCTTTGCAACGTCAAACAACCTAGGCAAAAGGTTACTTGAAGCGTTTAACGTCATAAAGTCTTTCTCACCAAATTCTCCAAGGACGCTTGGGTGATTCTCTATGCCTTTTGTAAATGAGAGAGCTGATGACCAGCACGCCCATCAGTGCCTGGACTATCTAAAGCGAATAGAGTATGAGCTATCTTTGACATGCTATAACGCTATCACATACAAGAGCTCTGTTCAAAGTTTAGCGTACAGGATCTCGTAAGACACTGCCGTAAGCACTCACGTCGGGCCCAAGAGGCGGCATGATGGCTTGTCCACAACTGGAGAGTCTCCGAGAGGAGGGTCTTCGGCCAAACCTGACATTATGATAGTAACCAAGAGAAGAGCAGTTTCGAAAGATATCAGCTAAATGAGATAAGCAGTCCTAACAAGCAGGATGTGCAAGTGACCAGAAAGACGCGTCCGCTGGCGAAGCACCCGCGAGCGGTGAGCGCGACTGCGGCCCCGTGGAGGGCGGTGAAGACACCACGTGCCCAGATCATCACACTGCTCTGGACGACGTGCACGGCGCACAATCATACTACTTAAGCAGCTTGGTTGCAGCGCCTCTTCGTCTATTCTCAATCTACCGCGACTTACGACTACGACTTGCTCGGGCTTTGTGCTCTTTAAATAAGACTTGATTATAAAAGCGCAATTCGGCATGAGTTGGCTTCGCAGCGGTGGTGGTCAACCCACACCACCCCCACAGCATCCCAACCAATATTCGCGTATTCCAGATAATAGCTCGAACTATTCTCTTCCAAGCGTTCCTCGCGCTGGGCAACGTCCGCCGCCATCACGCTATGAGGACGCGCATGAGAAGCGGGGCTATGATCGCGGGCCACCCATGCCTGCGTACGGTGGAGGGTAAGATTAGCTATTCACGATCACAATGAAGAATACGCGCTTATATTATGATATCCAGCGGACCATCAAGCTTCGGCGTTGTCTCTGCTCCAAGTGATGCCCTCGCCTTGTCAAATTGCATCATTGTAAACGCCTCCGACTTCCCCAACGGCCAACATGTGTTAATCAAGGGCCAGTTCCCACTCACTACAACGTACGTTCGCTTAGACCATAGTGCTCAGCTCCTTTTGATTTTGGACTTAGGCACGACACTACTGGCACTCTTCAGCGCGGCACCATCGGTGCATCAGCTCCGCAACGCCAATGGATTGGTCTTTCTCTTACTGGTGACTCTGTCACTGTCGACCCCCTTCCTTCACCGCCACACCCTGGTGCTCCCTCGTTCATTGAATCGATTGATATTGAAGTGGGCTTATTTAGACGTGGAGTCGAAATCGCAGAACAGTTCAGTGCAGATGAGATGACCCAGAACTTCCTTAAGGCGTTTGCGGGCCTTATGTTTTCCGTTGGAGAGACCGCCGCGTTTGAATTCCATGGCCATAACTTGAAGGCAAGTATCAAAGGGCTGAGGACAATCGATCTTGCAGATACACAGCGCCACGCGGCAGCAGGTGGTCTCCAGAACGCAGGTATCCTCATGGAGAAGTCGGATATTAACTTCATGAAGGAACCAAGTAGTTCCATCAAGATCAAATCAAGTAGCAAAAAGTATGACTTTGCATATCTTAGGTTGCTTACACAATACTAATATTGTTTGCTAGACCTGCACCCAATGCTATCATTGCGCCAAATTTCAAGTTCGAAGATATGGGTATTGGTGGCCTGGACTCTGAATTTAGCAACATCTTCCGTCGTGCTTTTGCTTCTCGTGTATTCCCTCCTGGACTCGTCGAAAAGCTGGGCATTCAACATGTAAAAGGTGGAGATACGGTGTTAACTTTAGCTTATTCTTTATTAACACTTTGTCGTGTTGCAGGTATCTTGCTCTACGGACCGCCAGGAACGGGGAAAACGTTGATGGCCAGGCAGATTGGCAAGATGCTTAATGCGCGTGAACCTAAGATCGTGAACGGTCCCGAAATTCTCAACAAGTACGTCGGCGCGTCGGAGGAGAACATCCGTAAGCTCTTTGCAGATGCTGAGAAGGAGGTATGGTCACAGCCAAATTGTTGCCTTTTTCTTTACTAAATGCGATAAATTTAGTACAAAGAAAAGGGCGATGAATCAGGCCTTCACATTATCATCTTTGACGAGCTTGATGCCATTTGCAAGCAGCGAGGCTCTACTAACTCTGGTACTGGCGTGGGAGACAGCGTTGTCAACCAGCTGCTCTCCAAGATGGATGGTGTTGATCAGCTAAACAATATCCTTATCATTGGTATGACCAACCGTCTTGACATGATTGATGAGGCTCTGCTGCGCCCCGGTCGCCTCGAAGTTCACATGGAGATCTCTCTCCCGGATGAGAAGGGTCGTCTCCAAATTTTGACCATTCATACAGCCAAAATGAGGCAGAACGGGGTGATGGACAGAGATGTCAATTTACCGGAACTAGCGGCGCTCACGAAGAACTTCTCGGGCGCCGAAATTAATGGTCTTGTTAAGAGCGCTACTAGTTTTGCGTTTAATCGCCATGTCAAGGTTGGAACTATGGCCGGAATCTCGGAAGATGTAGAAAACCTTCGCGTGAACCAGCAGGACTTCTTGAATGCGATGGACGAAGTACATCCTCTGTTTGGTGTCTCTGAAGAGGAGCTGGCACAAGTGGTTCAAAACGGCATTATTCATTATGCTCCTGTCATCGATGTGCGTATTGTTCTGCTTCTTGATGCATCAAGCTGACGCTTCTTGTAGGAAATATTACGTGCTGGAGAGCTTTTCGTTGAACAAGTCCGGACATCAACTCGCACTCCTCTTGTCAGTGTCGTCTTGCATGGAGCTCCTGCAAGTGGTAAGACGGCACTTGCTGCTACGATCGCACAAGCATCTGGGTATCCGTTCATTAAACTTGTCTCGCCGGACAACATGGTTGGGTTCTCAGAATCGCAAAAGGTTGCTGCTATCAATAAAGTTTTTGCCGACAGCTACAAGAGTCCGTTAAGTGTTATCGTCGTTGATGGTCTTGAGCGTCTGCTAGGTATGTAGCTTGCTTGGGGCAGCGTCTTTAACCTAACACCGTTTCTTAGAATGGACGCCTATTGGACCACGCTTTTCTAACGCAGTCTTGCAAGCATTGTTGGTGCTGTTCGCTCGTCGTCCTCCCAAGGTATGTCGTTTCATTCTAACAATCTACCAACCTAACATATGCGCAATCAGGGCCGTCGTCTTCTCGTCCTTGCAACAACCTCTCTTCGTCCGATCCTCACCGAGCTTGGGTTCGCGGAAGTCTTTGATTCTGAGCTACATATCCCTGCTATTGCTGACCTTCGTTCGTTTGAGCACGTGCTGCGCGAGGTCGAGCTCTTCCGTTCCAGCGACGATCGTCGGCGTGCTATGACTATGCTGCAACAGGCGGGCTTTGGATCTGACGCTCGTCCACTTAACATTGGTATCAAGAAATTGCTTAGCATCATTGAAATGGCACGCCAGGAGCCCGAGGCTGTGGCAGAGCGGTTAACAACGGCGCTCATGGGTCTTGGAATGTGAGGGTTAAATGGATTAGACCTTATTTCACACGTGCATATCTTTTGAACGTTTGTATTGCTACTGTTGTAATCAAGTAAATTTCACAAGACCAATAAGAAACAGAAACGTGGGTAATCAAAAACATTTAGTTTGCTGTGGATACAAAACATGAAGGTATTTCGGAACCAAACTAAGGAACATGCAAGTTATTTTTGTTGTGCAAGAAGTGATACAATTGGAAACTGGAAAAGAGGCAGAGCAGAAAGGAAAGAACAGAAAACTCGAGCGAATAACCAGCATTAATAGTATACAGACTGATGGTGATGCATATGCTCGGGAGGTGGCTGGGAGTACATTTCATAATTTTGTACCTGTGACATGTCCATGTATGGCTGATAGCCATACTGCTGTTCCGGAGGATAATAATAAGGTTGTGGGTAAGGTGGATACCACTCCGGCGCGGAGGGTTGCATCGTCGACGATGTGGCTTGTCCTGATGCGGTGTCGCCAGCAGAAACTGCAGTGCGTAGTGTAGACGGCTGAGCAGGAGCATTGCTGGTTTTGGCCGGTTTCCCGTCGGCTGCATCAGTCGGAGCACGAATCTCAATCCTGCTACTCTGACGGGCAGGAGTGAAGATCGGCCGGCCGGTGACGGGATCGACGAAGCCTGTCAGCGTCGGCGTTGAAGATCCGGACAAGGAGGACATAGACGAGATCGAAGAGTGCGTGTGCATATGCCCAGGGACAAAAGGCATCGAGCCAGGGTGTGGGACATGCGGGTGAGGAGCATACATAGGCGCCGGTGGAGGGGTTGGAAGGTACACTGGCCGGCCAGTGGCCATCTCGTAGGGCATACCATGTTGGTTGAACGCAATGCCAGGCGGAAGCTGCATATGATAGCCATAAGGAGACCCGTACTGCGGTGATGCTTGGGCAGGAGGCTGAGGCGGCGGCGGGGCAGGAGCGGGGGCAGGAGGAGCACTAAACGTGGGTATCGCAATAGGAGCCAAGGCTGGCCGTTCTGCCTGCGCTGTCTCGTCTGAGCTTGTCGCTTCGGCGGGAGGAGGTGCTGAAGCCCCATTTTCAACAGCTTGTGGTCCTAGGTCCATCTGAAGCCCACCTTCAGGTGCAAACACCTGGCGAGGAAGGAAAACCCTAGGGTGAGGAGCGGGAGGAGCGGGCGCGGTTGCTTCTGCGGAGATAGCTGGTTCGGGAGCAGCAGCAGTCCCAGAGGGTTGTTGGACCAGAGGTTCTGGAGCTATTGTCGGGGCATCGATGGCTGTATCAGGAACTGGTTGAGCCTCTAATGCAGGCGGGGGAGAAGGTGCCGGTGGAGGTGCGGTTGCCGCCCCTGCGCCCTTAGTAGGTAATCGTACGGTAAAGCTCGTCCCATCTTTGCCCAAAGACGTCGTCGACGGTGGCTCAGTTGTCCGAGTTGAAGATTTTTTGCCAGCACTGACGGGTGCGCGTACAACATAACCATCGCCACCTGGTAGTCGCACCTTGAATCCGGGGCCAACGCCTGGTCGAGGCTTCATGTTTGGTTCGATATACAAGTAGTTCTCGTGATGTTTTGTCCAAAACCGCTCTGGAGTCATTGCGTACCTGACCCGAGGAGCGGTAGATGGTGTAGGTATGGATGTAGGTGCCGAGCGCGCAACTGGAGTATCAGATGGGGCAGGTGATTCCGTTTGCGTATGTGCAAGCTGTCGAGCAGGTCCACCACCACGCGCGGGTCCACCACGTCCTCGGGTACCGGGAGCGGATCCACCACGGCCACGAGCGGTCCCTCGTGGTGGATGATTTAAAGGAGCAGTTTGTTGCTGTTGTTGCTGTTGTTTTTGTTGCTCCTTCCGCTCTTGTTGTTTGCGGCGAACGTCTTCGCGACGTTTCATCTCTTCAAAACCGTCATGGGTCCACTGGCGATCAATAGCGGGGACCTGAGGAGGCTCCAGCCCTGCGCCCTCCTCACTATCAGCAGGAACATCAGTGGTGTTCTGGACGTGCTCGTAAGAGGGTCTAATAAAGCCGCCGCGCCCACGCCCGCGGGGACCAAAGCCACCACGGCCGCGCGCGCGCCAGTAACCACTGAGTGGCCGTAGGCTGGGTTCGAATAGACGATCATCATGACCCCAAAACTCGCCAATCCGAGGAACGAAAGATGGGTCCTTCTCCAAGCGCTCTTGATAGTTCTGCCTCGCAGAGAAGTGGCGGGGGTGTGGTTGGCGAGTAGTCTCACGAGCAGAAATGGGCTCTGCGCCATCCACCTGATCTTCGATTACTTCTTCCGCAGGTGTAGTTTGGTTGTCTGCCGTGGCAGGTGGAGGGTCAAGTGGAGCTGTTGTAGCGGTGCTATTAGAAGGGGAAGCTTTCGTCTTCTTCTTGGGCGATGCCGAGGTCTTTTTCTTGTGAGGACGGGGAGCCGGAGGCTCAGCGACTGTTTGTGCGTCAAGCTCTTTAAAGTCAATAATGGGAATCTTGGCGTCCATTTCGTCTTCTTCAGCCATCATTTCAGACCAGTCTACAGTTCCTGTGCGCGCAAAGGGTCCAGCAGAGGCCGCGTCCTGCGCGGGCGTCTTCACCTCGTCGTGCGTTGGGGAAGGGCTCTGTGTCGTACTCGGGCTGTGTACACGCGGATTAGGAACGTTGGACTCGTTCTCTTCCTCTTCTTCGTCATCCTCGTCTGTGTCAGTGCTGGACGAAGAAAGACCGTCTGAATCGCTATCCGAAGCAGCCTCTCGGACTATCTCTTCGTCGCTATCCATCTCATTCGCACCGCGACCTCTACGACGGATAACTCGAGTTTTTCTTGAGGCTGTAGACTTGGCGGATGTGGTAGGTTTGTCATTGGCATGAGCAGCGGACTTGGATGAAACAGTAGCGGGCATGATGTGAGAAGGAATGCTGAGAACAAAGAATCTCAATTCGAGGCCTTTGCTTTTCAAAAAATAATAACGTCGATACGTACAAAGGCACAGCTACCAATAATAAGGAACAGCGTGACCAAATGAGAGTGCTTTTATCGCTTAAAAGCTTCGTTGGACAGAAAAGAGATGGACGAGGGCGAAAGATGCGGAACCAGTTGTTGGTCGGGAATCAGGGTGGTCCACAAGGACGAGCAGCAAGAGGCGCTTCGGCAAATCCCGTCTCTCAGTGACCTAAAGTTTGGGTGTGTCAGCTCCGCCCCTCTTGTCCACTTGCTGTATCCTTGCGTTGTTTCAACTCTCACTCATAAACAAACGGACAGGAATGAGCCAAAGTGACAGCAAACAAAACAATGATAAGGGGAGCAAGTTGACGACATGTGCTCTAACATAAAATAAAAATAAAAAAGAAAGAAAGAATAACAAGTTCAAGCTGGCACGGTGTACACAACCAAATCAAAAACGGATGTGAGCTATCAGTTGTTCAAGCCTGGGCTACCCCATAAAACGCTCCGAAATTCGTGCACTTCGTTCCAGCTCTTCATGCGTTTACGCGAGACCTCTGAGTATGTCGACCGATCTGTCCCAACCAGTCCGACCGCAAGAGTATGGATAGCGCCGTCTATGAGTGTTGGATACCTACGTCGATGAGTAATTTATGAGCACAAAGTCGCCACTAATCTAAAAGAGGCGCACCATTTTCCGTAGAGCTTGATTGTTTCTTCTTTTTTATGGTCAACGTATCGGTATCCGAGCCTTACCACCTCTGCCCACCATGCTGGATCCTTCTCGTCGCTCGTGATGATCACATGGCTCGGATCGACTTGTATCCCACGCATAGTTAACACACGACGGATGTCCTCAACTTTCTTTGCGTAGTCAGAGAAGGGAGCGAAACAATCGTCCAGTGGAGTGTCGTAACACCAGACGGCGAAGTCGCCTCGGCGAACGTGTATGGTAATGAACTGTAAAAGTCGTAATCAAGTTAATCGTAGTTCACGCAAGAAAGTATAATACCTCACTGCCGGCGTAGCTGCGTTTTCTGGTACTTCCAAGGTGCGGTGTAACATTCCACGCGCCCTTTCTACGAGAGCTGGGTTAAAATGTACGAACTGGCCAACCCATCGCCAGATAGGGTCAAAATCTGAACTATGCTCATATGAGCTCATATATGTAGCGGCTTTGTATCAGTCAATCTCTGATTCTTCTAGCATAAAATCGCACAAGCTAGATAACACACTCACTAAAAAAGAGATAGTCGAAGCAAAGCAGCTGCTCGTCTGGCTCTACCAGCTGGCCACTCTCCTGGCATGGTTCGGGTTCTAATTCGCGATACTTCATCGCATCTGCTCGATGAATAGGATCGCTTAAAGCGGCGAGTGCTATGATGTTTGCCGTAGAAGGGCTTTCTTCGTGACCAATGGCTGAATCGCTCAAGACGGGCCAGTTGGAAATATCTAGTATTTCGTCAATGTAACAAAATCCATAAGGGTCCTCTCGAAGAAACCATACCCAGTGCAAGTATCTCCTCAGTCTCGGGATGGATAGGTCGTCCTTTTAGCCCCTTCATGCCCATATGTACACTCCAGCAACCCAAAAGTTCCGCTGGCCTTTCTTTCAGTGGAACAGACAGATCCTTTACGTCTTTCCATTCCAATATTGGGATCCCAAGTGTCTTTTGCAGGCGCGGCAAGTCATATACAGCACTGAACGGCATCATACCTGCATGTTTGTCCAGGTGATGTACACCAACAAATGCAGGGATGATGGGTACACGGTCAGTGTTAAGAGCGATATAGATCAAAGAGAGGAAAGAGAATAAGTCACTAAGCGAGGCATCATATCAGAGCGATTTACTGAGTCGGATTCTCAAGATCACCTACTTAGCTGTATGAGTGGCGCGGTTAGCTGTGTCATAGCAAAGAGGGAGTCTATCAACTACGCACTCGAACCAGCAGATGGCCATGAAGTAACGTATTTTGTATCATTTCGTAGATTATCTAATATAAATATAGTGCCTAAGCTTCGCGTGCAAGGCAGCGACTATAAAACTGACCACGAAATTTAGCTTGAGGAGTTTTGTGAACAAGAGTTTTTGAAAACGTTGGTTCCAGTACCAGCCGATAATCGTCCGAGGATTCGAGCTGTTTATCCGACACAGAATCGCGAGATTGAACAAACGCTGCTGGGCCGAAGAGAACTCGAGGAGCAAAAAATACGCAGACAAAAGCGACAGAACACCAAACGGCAGTCCTGACGCTTCTCATTATACTACTAGAAGAGGGTGAACGTTGATTTCGCTAGGCAGCCCAAGCAAAATCACAGTGAGTCAGGACGTGGACCTGCGCTGGCTGGGGTTGTGGGCCAGTAGGAGTAGCCAGTCGCATGATGAGAGTCAAGGTCCAACTTATATGTAGGAGCGTGCCAGTGCGAGCGAGGATTCCCATAGATGTGTACCAAAGTGACAAGGAACGCCGGACCCAGGTGTTCAAGTTAGAACACAAATGCTACTTATGTAAAGACAGGGCTTGGCTACAATTAGTATAGGCACGGTGTAGTGTAGCGGCATGAGTTACTGTCAGCCGGAATCCATTTTAATCAAACAACACGTGTTGTGTGCGAAATGATACCACAGTCATTGCTCCCGGGTTGATGCGTGGCCATAGCGATAACTGGAGAATGCTTCGTCAGCACTCCCACAGCACCCACGGTCAGATTGCGTTCTCACCCGCAAAGTCCTGCTACTTATCTCAGCTTCACAGCATGCAAGGATTGGTAGGAACGGGAAAGAACCTATGAGAAAAACCGTACCTGCCTCCGGTCGAAAACTGATTGCTAAAGCTCAGAGTATTTCAGTGATAATACTTAATTCTGGCGGGGGAAATAAGTATTTCAACGTTTCCACC
>JAZHGK010005349.1:0-14426 GCA_037855215.1 Waitea zeae
CGAGCTCAGGTTTATACATGGCAGATGCGACGCCAGGGGGTTGGCATGACGTTTCTCCTAGACAGGGGCAGGTTCGGACAGGGCTTGGGCGTGGCTAGTAGCGTCGGGATGTCGGTGCGCCGACGCGCCTTAACCGAATCTGGCTGTGGGAACCGCTTTCGGGACTAGAGCCGCCGACTGGTCGCGTGTGGGAGCGAAAATGACAAGCGCTGCCATCCGAGGACGCGGCTATTTTCCCATGGGGCTCGCCCTGACTGGCCCCGCCCCCGCTCGGCACCTGTCGGAGGGCCGCCAGGACGAGGGGCTCGGCGGTTGCTCCCTCCGCTGTGCGCCTCTGCATTATTATGGCACCGCATCCCATCTGTCAGAGCCACCAACGGACGAAGACTCCATAAGAAAAGAGTGGGGAGAGGGAACAAGCACAAAGGTCGATTCTCAAACCCATCCGTTGAAAATACGCCCTCTCCCCCCCCCCCTGGCCTTTCGTCCCCTCCCCCACGCGCGTTATCTGTCCACTCAGCCCTCCATCCGCTACTCTCTTGTGTCCGTTTATCGCCACTCTTACATCCGTTTTTCCACTCGCGTAATATCGGAGGAATACATAAGAGAAGGGCGTAAGCGTCTCTCGATTCTCGGCTCCCAGGTCCTCTCTCTCCACAACGTGTGCGCAACGAGGAGATCGTTTTCGACACCTTCGTTTCTGCACGCTCTGATCCTCCCGTGATTATTACGAGAGCCCACGACGCGACCTGCAGGTGCGAGACCGCGCCCATCCACCCGTCATCGTCGACTTCATCGCCACACGACAAGGACCTTGGTGGCGAAGAGCAGCTTGTTTCTGCGACCCGAAAAAAAAGCAGCACCTCGATAAAATTCACCAGCTCCAGCGGCGCACATGACCACGACGCTCGTCCCTCTCCCTCCCTTCCCCCCCTCTCCGACCTCTCCTACCTCTCCTATGCCCTCCCCGCGCTCGTCCCCTCTCACCTTCCCCTCATCGCCAGGCCGCGAAGGGAAACCGTCGTTCAGGAAGCGCGTCTCCTCCTTCATCACCGGCCACAGCCGCCGCCGCTCCTCCTCCTCTCCCAACCACTCCAAGGAGGGCTCCCCGGAGCCGAACGTCTCTCCCACCCACTCGAGCAAGGCCTCCTCCGACTCGGGCATCGGCACCTCCCCACCCACCACCGTTCGCTCCTCCAAGTCCTCCCCATACCTCTCGCCCAACCAGCTGCCCCACGAGCAGCCGAACGGGAGCGCCGCCAATGGCCAGCTCAAGCTGGACCCCGCCCTCCTCGCGCCCTCGCTCGTCAGGACCTCGCACCTCTCCCCGAGCCCCATCGCAGAGTCCCCCGCGCGCGAGGCGGCTGCGACGGCCGGGAGCCCGCGCGTAGCGTCCCCCCGCACCCGCGTCTCGCCCTACGCACTCTCGTCCGACGCCCACGTCGAGCAGCAGGTCTCCCCGTACGTCGTCACCGGACTCGAGCCCAACATCGAGGAGGAGCTGGAGGAGCCCAAAGTCGCGCGACCGGCAGCGGCGGTGGCATCGGGCTCCACCGCTTCAGAGCCGTCGAACGCTAAAAAGGCCCAGTCCTCGATCGCCCAGCCTACCGCCGCCACTACGCCCTCATCTCCGTTTTCTGTTCCGGCCCTCGCCGCGTCACAGCCGCTGATGAAGGACACGCCTCATTCCCCCCACGGGCTCGGCCTTGACCTCCAGCAGTCCCCTCTGCCTTCCATCTCGGTCTTATCCGAAGATCTCGTGGCTTCCCCCCCTGAGATCCCAGAACCTCTCTCAGAAGACTCTGCCGCACGCGCGATCCAGCACGCGTGGCGCTCGCACGCACATCCCCTCCCACCCCCACGCCTCACGGCCGACCGTCCGACAATGTCCCGCGCAGGGTCCCTCCACCCTGGCGTCATCATCGTCGGCGTGCCGGACGATGCCGCGTCTTCCGTCGGCGACTACGATCGCGACGACGAGGAGTCGTCCGTGGTCGAGGTCGACTACGTCCGCGTCCTCCCAGATGAGGTCGAAAAGCCGCAGTCGCCGCTCTCTGCCAACGGGCGCGTGAGCGACGAGGTGGTTCAGCCAGTCCGACCAAGGCCCGTGAGGAGGCTCACGAACGGCGTCCCGAGTTGGGTCGAGGAAGCCGCAGCTGCGAGTCCCGTCCTGCCCGAGCCACTTGATTCCGTGTTCATCTCCAGCCCGTAAGCCGTTTTCATCTATCAGCTCTGGGCCCTTTTCTCACGCGTACGCACGACAGTGAGGTGTCACCCGTCATCGAAAAGTCATATCTCCCCCCGCACACGTTAGTGACGGCCGTCGTCGACCCTGTCCCTTCATCTTCACCAGAGGCGTCCACTCTCCAACGCATGTGGAGTGCGACATGCGGCGTGGCCGAACGTGCGTTTGCGGCGATTCCAGTGTCTGTGCCCGTTTTAGGCGTGCTCGCACCGTACGTGTTTCGGCTCTTGTGGTCTGACGTCATAACATATGCTCACCCCCATCTTAGGTCAGCCGAAGGCATCTCCACCACGGACATCAGCCGACCCAGGTGAGTTGGGATTGTTTCCCCCTAATCGATTTCGTTATGCTCATACGTTACCGCAGCACTCCGCTTCCACCCGCACCGACCCCGCCTCTCCAGGGCTGGACGACGTACGTCCTGCCTGACGGCCGCGAGTACTACTACCATGCCGCTCTGCGCTCTACTTCGGATGTGTGGCCCGTTCCGCTCCCACTGCCTCCCCCACCGGGTCTCGAGCTCCATATTCACAGGGATGGGGAGCAGTGGGTGGATCATGGGAACCGGGCCGTATGGAAGGGCTCTCCAGATTCGGTGGATATGAGTGAGCGTACGTTCGCTCGCACCCTCATCGAGTAACTCGGTCGCTCACGTTATGGCCAGGCTCCGAAGTGGCGTATTGGGCATACGTCGCCTCACATCCCGTGCATGTGACTTTGCCGACATCAGCCGTACAGGAAGCTACCGACATGTTGACGTGGTCACAAGCCGGTAAGCGCGACTGTATCAAGCTTTGCCGGCCGTCCTGTTGACCATCTTCCTAGATCCCGTGTTCACAGGAACCCGCTTTTCGACGCCATTTACGCGCAGCGAAGCGGCAGAGCTCTCGAGCCTGCTTCGGGACGCACAAGGCTCTATGCGCAACCACCTCACAGCTCGAATTCTCCACCGACGAGGTCAGCCTACTGCCGTCGCTCCTCAGCCTTTTCTTGCTGGCTGACCCATTGCCTCCAGCTTCTTTAAGATCCTCGATGCGCGTTCGAGCACGCTTCCGCCAAACACTCCCACCTCTCTCCCTCAGGTTTTTGTTTGGCGCGCTCTTCGTCGGCCTCCCCCTTCTCATGCGCTCGCGCACTCGCAGTGGGCGCTTAGCGCCCGGTGCACTCGCATTCGTCGTGTCTGCATGGCCCAAACCGGGCGAGATCCTTCCTCGTATTTGTACGTAGCGATTGCCTCTTTTCCCACCCGGCGCTGTGAACTCACTCGACTTTTTGGACAGATTCTTTCGCAGCTTCGACCGTATCCGGACAATAGACATCACATGTGCATCATTTCATTGTTCAACCATCCCTGTACCTATGATCATGTTTATGCGTTCATACTGTACTCCTTGTTGTCTCACTTTACTTTAAATTCAATACAAACATCTGTTCTTTTATTGTACATCTGTCGTGTGACGCGGGACGTAAACGATCCGGCCTTCTAGGACGTATTGCCGAAGACTTGTACACACCAAGCGAAATCGGTGAAAGGCAGATGCCCCCTCCCAGACTATCGCTCAATGGTCGTTAGTCATGAGCGCATGAGCACTAAGTAGCCATGAGCATACTTATCATAGCACGGCTATTCGGAGAAACATCTGCGCTTTCCCTCATAATCCGACACGTGTAAGCATGCAAATGTCTCTTAGTCACGGCCCATTGTAGAAGTTGGCCATTGGGTTCACCCGGAGGGCGTTTTTTGAGGTGTCATGAACACGACAGCCTGCCGACGCGCATCGATGGATCGAGATTCGGTTCGGGTTATGACCGATGCGCGGTTGACACACCGGACGCTTGTCGCCGAGCGCTGAGCGGCCAGTTGGGTTGGATCTCTCTTTCTATGTATATTTGCATCTTATACTTATTCTAATCCCCACGGAATTAACACCATTCTACGCTAATTTCGCCCCTCGTGTGATTCCCTCGCCTTCAATCCCTCGCTCTCGACCCACCTTCTACTTATCTTCTCCCCTCGATCTCAGACCGACCCCTGACATTAGGTATCGGCATTAAGGCACCCGTTCTCCATTTATGAACTGTCATCGTCATCGCTGAAGCTCTGACATCAGTGACCTTCCAGCAACTTATGCAGCTACCAACAAGGAACAGCTAGTATACCTCAGGCTGAACTATTCACCTGGCAAGCCGAACCCAGATAACACCGTGGTTCTATCTAAGCAATGTTAGATTCCCAGCCTATATATACTTATGAAGACGATCACGTCCATTACTTGCTCCCTCCGCAGACAACTTCCCGTTACTACAATGGGATCATCGCCTATCATCACCGAATTTGTGTTTCTTGCACTCCTCGCATATCTTCTTAGGCGTCTGGCCCTCTTGCGCACCTCATCACTGCCACTTCCTCCTGGTCCACGTGGCCTTCCGATTGTCAAAAACCTTTTTGACTGGCCAAAAAGTAAAGAGTGGGAGACCCTGGCTCAATGGGCCCAGCAGTATGGTACGTGTACGACGAACCGCGCCGCTCTGACAATCTTTGACGGATGTTTCTCAGGTGACATGGTTCATGTGAACATCGCAGGAAAGCACATAGTGGCAGTGAACTCGGTCGACTTGGCGATAGACCTCCTCCAGGTGAAAGGCGCAATCTATTCCGACAGGCCATCTTTATACGTCGCCGGGGAGTTGATCGGCTTCAATAAAATTACGGCTCTCATGAACCATGATAAAAAGCTCAAAGAATCTCGTCGAATGTTCGTGCAAGAAATTGGAACTAAACAAGCATCCGCACGTTTTGAGGCTATGATGCAGACCCATATCCAACGCTTCATTGATGGGCTTTTGGCCGACCCTAAGTTTGACACACCCTTCTTTGTGCGTCTCTTCACGTACGTGGCTCGATTTTGCATAATTTATCTATCGCACTTACTAGTCGTTGTAGACTAACCTCAGGGATGATACTTGAGGCCACTTATGGGTACGATATTCACGATCATCAAGACAAGCTATTATCTCTCGGCCTACAAACAGTTAAGGATATCACTATAAGCTCTCGGCCTGGGGCCTATATCATTGACATCTTTCCATGGAGTGAGTGTGCTAGAACCCGGTGACTAGTTGTGCTCCTGCTGATTCAACTGAAAGTCGACCGTGTTATCCCAAACTGGTTTCCATTCACCGGCTATAGGAAAGAGATTATTGAAGCACGAAAGAGATTCGAAGAGTTCAGAGACACTCCATTTTCATACGTGGAGAATCATATTGTGAGCGCAGATGACACAATCACAGCCTTTCTGTTGACTAGGCGGACTTACAAATATTCTGTTCACTTCAGTCTACCAATGAGGTAGTGCAGAGATCGTTTGTTGCTCGCCAACTTCAGAGTCAAGCACTTACGGCAGAACAACAAGACAACCTGCGCAACACGGCAGCGACTTCTTTCGGGGCTGGCTCTGATACGGTAAAGTATAATCTTCTTAATCAACATAGTGAACAGACTGATAAAGAACCGAACAACAGACTGTCGGCGCTATGAATCATTTCTTCTTTTTCATGACGAAATACCCGATGGTACAAGCAAAAGCAAAAGAGGAAATCGACCGTGTCGTTGGCAACAGTCGACTGCCATCTCTCTCAGATCAAGCTGACATGCCATATGTGAACGCGCTCATTAAGGAAATCCTCCGATGTGGACCAATTGCCCCCATGGGTATGGCGCACCAGCTGTGCGTTGACGACGTGCACAATGGGATGCTGATACCCAAAGGTTCTGTTATTATCCCCAACATTTGGTGCGTAAATAAAAGAACACAGAGGAACTTGAATGGTTATTCTAAGACTAGGATGATGTCACGGGATGAACGTTACTACAAAAATCCCCTAGCGTTTGATCCTACGCGTTTCCTGGGAGACAAACCAGAAATGGATCCAAGTACCTTTCTTTTCGGGTTTGGGCGTAGAATATGTACAGGTATTGTTACCCTCCACAAACAGAATCTTCTCCGTCGTTTTATTGTTTTCACTGCCATTTTCACTACTTTTAGTACTCGTTCCACTGACATGCCACCTTAGGACGTGTGTTTGCTAACCAGAGCCTTTTCTTGACGGTTACCGCCCTGCTTGCTGCATTGCGTATTTCCAAACAGACAGATGAATCAGGTGCTGAGATTGAGCCCTCGATGAATTATCATATTGAAGGACTCAATATGTAAGTGCTGCATAATCGCATTGAACAAGCAACAGAATAGGCTCATGATGCAATCTACAGGCATCTTGGGCCGTTCGCTATGAAAGTGGAAGCACGCTATCCTCAACTGTAGTAGATATAATTTAGCGCAAGTTGGTTTAGCTAGTGAACTCAGACATCAAATGTGCAAATATCACGGCAAAGTTCTCATCATGTTTTACGGAAAGTACTACGTATAACTAGCTCCTACGCATTTGTGCTGATACGAAGTGAATCATTAAGCTTTGTTTGTAGGGCTTTGAGCTTAGTATTCTCAGAACTTCTATCAACTTACTACTTCGTGTGTATTAAATTCAACAGATAGACTGCATTGTCCCAGAGCCACCCCTCCCTTGAGGTTTGAACTCTCAGCACTCGTGCAGTTGCTGTACTGTCCATTCATTCTCGCTCGATTTCTTTGAGTATCGCTCCTCCTTTTCCCTCCTTCCACACTGCTCTATGATACATTGCTCGGCTCAAAACCGTCTCTTTCCCTTGCGTTCTATGTACAACGGTCTTTCTTTTCGATTGCTCTATATTTTTACACACTCCGATCTTGTTGCTCTAGTATAAATGCTGCGTTCTAATTTCTGCTTTTAACGGATTTCCTTCCAGTTCCACGTTCTATTATCACTTCTCCACGTTTGACATACTTATGCACCAGGTTCATGCCTCGCGTTACCATCACATTCAACAAGGCGTGATCTTGTGTGCCGAGGGCAGCGCTTGGGGGTGGTAGCTACATCATTGAGGCAACCAGAGCCTGATGAAGTTGGGCGTCTCTCCGGACAAAGGTGCTCTATGAGGGATCCGAAAGAATGGTTTCGTAATATGTACCCACAGTTGGTCCGACATTGGTCCGCAGACGAGCAAAACGCTCCCAAAAGCACAAAAGTGCGATCAAAGCAACAAGAGTGCGATCGCAGTGAGGGCACTGACGAGGCATGTCAGAGATCAATCCAACAGAATGTTTTGAGCACCTACGAGGACGAGAAGAACATGAAGACATCTGATGCAACGTCAATCGATATATAAAACGTGAGATTGTGTGACGATTAACTTACATTGAACCAGTAAGAATGCCTGTAAGTGCTTTTAGTACCATTGTTTAACAAAGATAAAGAGGACTTACGGATAGGGTATCTACATCGCCATCAGGCGAATACAGTTGTGCAACAATGAGTTGGCTGGGTATTGTATTGTCAAAACGACTGTCACACAGGGGAACCAGGTCCTTACTTGACTGCCGCTGGAGTTCCTGACAGGAACATTGCGACAAATCTCTCAGCAATGTTTTGACGCTTGATAAGGCCACCGTTTGTGAAGCCCCGGACAAGGAAGACGCCTAAGATGGGGAGGATCACCATCTTGCCGACCGTTGCCCAAACCATAGCAGGTATCGGAAGGCGTGTGAGCGGCCGAGGGATACGCATGCGCGCAAAAGAAACCCCGAGGAGAATGAGTGAAAGAGGGATAGAGATGGCACCAATAAAGTTGGCTGAAAGAGGTGTCAGCTGGCAGATATAAAAACAAGGCGGAAACTCAACTCTCACGCACCTGTATCAATGAGAAATGCGAGTGGCGGCCGGCCATCGGGGCCTTTCCAAGACGGTCCACCGGATGCTGTGGCGTCGACAAAGAGAGCCTTCAAGCGAGGCACAAGGGCAACCGTGAGGGACGTTAGAAGCGAGACCACAATCGGGTTTGCAAGCGGGGCGACACGCCGCTTCGCCATCTCTTGCAGAAGATAAAGCCGGGTACGTCGTGAGGTTTGCTCAATAGTGTTCCGGTCGTCTTGATCAGGTTCGGGCACTTTGAGGTCCACCATCGGAGGAGCGATACGTTGCCGGGCATGATCGCTGTCAGATCCACGCAGCATGTTCCCGGAACTTGTGGATGCGCCACCAGTTGGCGTGCAAGCTTCCGCAGAATCATTATGCGAAACCACTTCTTGCTCCTCTAAAGCATTGAAGCTCTTTCCGCTGGGAAGCCCACGTCCATTTTCTGCGTCGAAGGTAGTAGTCGCTGAGAGCTCTACGGCTGGTGAACGAATGGTTTGCTGCGTCTTATGCTGCAAAACGTATCGAAAAATGAGGCGTCCAATCGGCTTCTCGTGCCACCGAAGCCTCCGTTCGGTGGCAGGACCCTGAGGAACGCCTGGGAGGTAGTCCCACGAGAGCGAGCGAGCGCCGCCAATGATCCAGAAAGAGATATGATAGGCGAAAATAAAGATTGAGACGAAGGAAATGCCAACTGAAGACCGAGGAAGTTAGAGACCAAGCATTTAGTACTTTAGCTATGCTCACGTTGTTGATCAGTGGCCGGATTGAAGGGAGGCTGCGTCGTTACAGTCATCACAACAGCGTTGGCTTGGTGGATAAAAAATGAGTGAGTGCTGACATACGTATAGGAGGTGCGCGCATACGAAGGTTGCCCCAATTGCTCATTGCGCAAAGGATAATAATTCCTTGCCAAAAGTTACGCGGAACGTAGCAGAATTCGCGAATAACGAGTCCCATGAGCAAGCCGAATATCTGGTACAATGCAGCGAGGAGCATAAGCGGCCCAATAGCACCCACGTTGGAGGGTGTAAATGCGGGCACGATGTTTGCGAAGATTAGGCATGGTAATGAAATGTTCATTGACACCTGAGACGCGCCGCGTGCTGCAGCCGCCGGGAACATACCCTTCTTTGCTAATATGTAGCCGCAAAATATAGCAATGAAACTATCGCGGTACTTGATTAAATAGCATGACCTTGCGCGCAGAGAAGAAAAACGCACGTCTTCAGCAGCGGCATCACGCCGCTATATATCAAGAAACCAGCTGACGCCATGATAGAAGGTGCCTCTAACAGGACTAATATTTGTGGATACGTGAGGTGTTGACTACAAGTCAAGGTGCGGTTGTTCTTATAGCCCGTATACTGCCGGGATTTCGAGGAATTTGTCAAATCGAAGCACCGCGAACGCGGCAAGGCTGCCGATGCTCGCGGCGGTATACAAAGATGTCAGCATTAGAGAGCTTTCTGTCAGGGCGCACGAGCTTTTGCGTTTAAAGTTGTGAGTTCATGTTCGGTATGTATGCCAAAGGGCACAAGTCATAGCGAAGTAGCCAACATGGGAGACGGAGGGAGAGCCGAGGCTAGACTGAGACTCGTCAACAGTCTCAGAGGGCCACTTCTCTTCCATTCCCGACTCGGACCCCCTCATACTTGCACTTCCCTCTTCTGCTGTTGCTACCTGCTACAATTGAACGATAGCTCATTGCTTACAATAAGCTGCACCTCCTTGATCTTCAGGCCGACAATGGAGCCGCGTTTCATGCTGGACCAGGAGAAGCATTAATAGTTGGCGTTGGAGGATCCCTGTTCTGGCCAATCAGTATGCACTAAGCCATACAGTGCTTATATTGAAGTACGTACTTGTCGATGCCTTCTGACTGCAAACATCCTGCTTGTTCTCTCCGTTGTATGAACTGACATCTCCTTTATGGCATAGTTCCTCCCCGCCGCTTCCACGCCTTGTCCGCTGGGTGCGTCGTTTCTGCGGACCAGCCGATGGCGTTGCGCCTTCGGCGTCGGTCGACTTCCGTCCCCACACGTGTTGTACGCGAGGCGGACCCACGCGATAACGGCGCTCATTTTCCCCACCCAACGGACAACAAGCTTCGCGTGGCGTGCCTCTTACGGTCGCGTCTACATCATCTTGCAAACGAACCGCCCTTTCTCTTTCTCTCCTGCCACCACCTGCTTGCTCTCGCGTCGGCCACGTAACCGAACTTTCGCTCCAACTGCCCCCGACATCCGCCTTCAAGCTGTCGCTCCAACCGTTCCTCCCGTTCGACTCTGCCATGTCCTCTCCTACGACACCACCCGCGACACCCCCAGCCAGGACGCGCAAAACGTCCATCCGCAAGCGCGTAGGCAATCTCCTCCGTCGTCATTCGTCCACTGCAAGTGCCGGGGGCGACTCGCCCAGGACTTCTTCCTCACGCCCGCAAACTCCGGGCCACGAACGCTCAGCGTCGCTCGAGAGTGACCTCACCTCGTCCCCCGGCTCCGCACCAGCATCCCGTCCTCCCTCCGTCGCCTCGTCACCCGTCACCCACTCGCGTTCGCCTTCCACGGCGCAGGTCACTTCGGACTCCGTATCCGAAAAATCGACTTCCGGCTCTTCGTTGAAAGTCGACTCTAACCTGCTCTCGGCGTCTCTGACGCGGAATGTTCATTTCGTACCGAGTCCGATTGCAGAATCCCCCGCTCGCGAGGAGGCGGCCGTCGCCGAAGAGGCAGCAGCGCGGATGCAGCCTTTCCGAGTACCCGACGGTCCGGAAGAGGCCGAGCCACTCGGCGCTTCGTCTTTCATCGTCGTACCATCCGAGGCGTCCGGCAGTCAAGAGCTGGAACCCAAGGAGGAGGCTTCAACCCCCCTCGCTCCTGTCGAGGAAAACGTGGAGGAGCAGGAACGTGATGAGGGGGAAGAGCCAGTTGTTGCGCCTGTGTTGGTGCCTGCATTTGAGGAGAGTCCAGCACATCTGGAGCGGCTTGAGCAGATGAGGGAGCCGGAGCCTAGGGAAGTCGAGGCCGCACGTACGATTCAACGAGCTTGGCGGAAGCGCACGCTATCCATGCCAGCTCCAGCTCCTCCATCCTTGGATCAGCCTGTCCAGTTATCTACGACGCCACCGGTCGAGGTCCCTCACACTCCCCCTCACTCGACAGCGACGCTTCATATTACCTCGCCCACGAGAGTATCCCTACCTGACTCACCCCCCGCACCCAAGACTATCGGCCAAGACGACGCTGCACGTGTCATCCAACGTGTATGGCGCGCTCGAGTTGACTCGATCACCAGCGACACCCCAACTGTTGTTGGACCTAGTATTGAGAGCGCATACGAGATGGTGAGCGACACTCCTGGCGGGTCCTTTATCATTACGAGAGACGATACCGAGCCCGAGTGCGTCCTCTTTTCCCAATGTTCTTCTATGTTTTGTCTATCAACTCATTCCTTTCTATCTAGGCCCATGTCTCAATCTTTCATTCGCCGCGAGCCCAGCATTGATGAGCGCGAACAGGCGGCTGCAACCATTCAGACCGCCTGGAGAGCTCAACGGTTCAGCGCGGATCCTCGTATTGCGCGGCCTTCCGGGCCCTCCCGCGAGGATACTTTGGTACCGTTGTGCGTGGCTTCAATTTTTGTTCCCTTCCACTATACTTACTGTACGCATTCAGAGGGGAACCATTTGACATTCCTATGCGCCCTACGGTTCAACCTCGTGAAGCACGCGAGCCATCGCCCATTATTCCACCAGTTGAGTTGGTCCCTGACACGACTACTGCCGGGCCTCCCATCCCTGAGCATGAGGGATGGAGGTTGTACGCTCTTCCCGACGGTTCGACGTATTACCATCACCCCACTGTGAATGCCGTGTCTGATGCATGGCCGCTTCCGCTTCCCGCACCGGCACCAGAGGGATGGGAAGCTCACATTGGCCGGTCAGGTAGCACACGCTACGCGAACCACGAGCGGAGAATCGTCATGCAGGTTG
This sequence comes from Waitea zeae, assembly GCA_037855215.1. NCBI lineage: Eukaryota > Fungi > Basidiomycota > Agaricomycetes > Corticiales > Corticiaceae > Waitea > Waitea zeae. Next base: position 12,027 of record JAZHGK010005349.1, read on the forward strand.
TGCCGAGCACGATCAACGAAGGTGTGCATACATGCTAACCCCTCGCTCAAACGGAATTGAAGCTAACCGTCAGCAGTGTCGACACATGCGGGTATGGAATACTGGGAATATCTCGCGGCGCATCCTGCGCACGCGGAGCTTCCCCCGACGGCTGCCGACGAGGCAGAGGCAATACTCTCGTGGGCTCGTGCAGGTATTGTCGATCAGCTCACAATCTGGTGTCGTCTCTCAACCTAGCTTCCAGACAATTCCAGCTCATATGGTTCGTACTCGATCCCCTTTTCGCAAAGTGAGGCTGCAGAGCAATCTGCGTTGCTCCGGGAGTCAAAGGGAGCTGCGAAGACGCACGCCGTCGCGCGCGTTCTTCATCGGTTTGGTAAGTAACCTCCTAAGCGATACTCGATTGCACTCTGACAGTTTCTTTGAAGCGGAGTGGAAAGTCGAAGTTACAGAGGGAACGCCACGGTCTGGCCGGCCGGTCCTTCCTCGCTTCGTCATCGAGCTCATTCTCGGAACTCTCCTTCTATCCGTTCCGTTCGCCGCCTCCCTTCGCATGCAATCTCAACGCGATGCGCAGGTGTATGGCTATTATTCCCCTACGCCAACCCTCATGATTGCCGCATGCTCGTATCTGATGGTTCGTTGCCTGTATGTTGATATAGCCTTCATTCTCACGTTTAATATCCAGGCCGCTGTCATTCTCAGCCTTGGTGTTTCGTTTATTTCCCTGCGTGGTATGGACACCGTTGCGCGCGTGTCAGCTCTTGTTGCAGTTCTCTGCAGCATCGCAAGCATGGCTGGCTCCATGCTTACGTTGACACGTTACAAGCTCAACCTCAACCACATTCCAACGTTATTTAATGTTGAGGGACTGCTTGTTGTTGCGGTGAGTACCGTTGCCTGTGGATCGCGTCATTCCTTGGCCAACTGAGCCAATCACAACACAGAAATCTCAACAAGCCTCTGTCGTCCCTCTCGTTCTGCTTGGAGCTGCCTTGGTGGCTATTGTAATTGTTCTCGGAGTGCACGTATTCCAGTCACTTTCTCGAGCTCCAAGTCTGGTAAAATATAGTATAGTTGGTATTGCTGGTGGATTGGCTGGTGCCTTTGTTGTGGGTAATGTGATCGAGCACTAGGCCAACGATTCAAATGTGTATACAATACAATATAATGCGATCCTCTATCATCAAACCAGATAACGAAAATAGGGTGAAATCACAGGTTCAGAGTCCGCCCTGCACATCCTTATGTGAATGCGTCCACACCCTCGAGTGGGTGGAGAATGGACGGTGGCGCGCCACTCGCGAACGGATCGGGCAGAGGCTTTCCCTGTCGCAGCTGTGGCCGAAGGTAATAGTACTAACTCATATTCTGATCGATCTACAGCGCCAGTGAAACCTTAGGAATCCCTAACAGATTTCCCTCTGTAGTCAAAACCCTGAGTATCCTCCGAAGAATACCAAAAATATTCTGCACCCTGTGCAACGTCACGTTTACAGCCATATTAACACATATGCATAGACTACTTACCTGTAGGTGCATCCCTCATTGTATGAGCCACATCTTCGAAGTTGGCAACATCATGGAGTGGCTTGCATACCTCTGGCAAGCATCATTTCTTATATTCGCACGCACATGTTTTTTCGCGGCTAATGCGATGCCGTCGCTTGTTTGGCTTGTCTGTTAAATAGCAAAAACTATCTGTCTAATATAGTTGTTTTCATTATCAGCGCTCAGCAGTCCCTTCAAGTGAACATTGCCCACGTACAGCTAGCTCAGCTCCCGGTCGGACGTCTCCCCGCCGACGTCAGTGGTAGATGTCCGATCGGGAACTTTGGTGGGCGCTATGATCTCATGCACTCAATATTGATGTCGACAGACTGATCAGGCTACAAGTACAATCACAGGGAACGTTATCACCAATAAACCCCATATGGACCTGGTGTTCCACTGTCAGACCAGCTCGATGGCCTGGAAGTGTGCACCATTTACATGTATTGGTGACGAAGTAAAAGACGTCACTTGGTATGTACGTACCGACTTCTGCCTTCGTGTGATCCCCGGTTTCACTTTCATCACCCGCGCTCCAGTCTTGCTTACATGCTGTTTCATACAGCTAGCTCAGCTCCCGATCGAACATCTTCCCGCCAACGTCAGTGGTAGATGTCCGATCGGGAACTTTGGTGGGTGTAAATGTGGGGCTCCACAACCGGCTTTTGCAACCATGCAGAAAGTCCAAACACAGAAGTGGGCTGAATCAATGAGATGTGGCTTAAATGCGGATGGATCCAGAGCGGCTTCAATACTTCAAGGCCACGAGGAGCCAATGTCGCCTTGAACAGAATTATCACGCGGATAGTATTGACTCTCGTACAAGTACACAAATGGAAGCGAAAAAAA
>JAZHGK010005351.1:0-21536 GCA_037855215.1 Waitea zeae
AAAAAAAAAACAATTGAGGAAGGACCGTCAGCGTCGACGAAAGGAAAGATTTAGAGGGTGAGTCTCAAGTTTACCTCAAAGTTCTGCGACGCCGCCAACGGGCTCTTGAGGAGCAGGCCACAGCCACGGCCCGTGTCGACACAGATCTCTCCGCACGCACCACCGACACCCTTATGCCGGTCGAAGCACTTCCAGAGCTCGTATATCGACGTGCCGGTGGGCTTGGTGCCGACGTCGAGCAGGATGCACACATTCGGCTTGACGAGCGGGCCAAAGGCGTTGAAGAACCAGCGGTGGCTGTTGAGCTTCTTCTTGTTCTGCTCCTTGAGGCAGAAGATGATCTGGATCGGGCAGCCGGACTGGGAGACCTCGCCGGCCTCGGTCACGACCACCGTCGTCGTGTACTCGAAGATGTGCGCGGTCACGTCCTGGCCGGCGACCGAGTCCTTCGCGACGCCCTCCTGGTAGCAGCCCATGAGGGAGAGCACGTGCAGGGTGCGCTTGTTGACCTTGTTGCGGCCATCAGAGACGACGCAGACGACGACCTTCTTCCACCCCTCGGCGCCCCACGTCTTGGACTTTGAGCGCGAGCAGAGGTGGACGATGTTTTTTATGACACTGGGTATACATATATGCGTGAGTTTTCGCGTTTAATTATAAGTTGATCGATTTGAGAACGACGTACGCGTTCATCGTCCGTGTGAAGAGAACCTCATCTTCGTTGTACCTACAGAGCGAAAAGCAGGTCAGCTTTCCCAGACTACCAAAAAAAAAAGAAAACTCTCGTGGAGAACTCGCTGCGACTTACATCGTCATGACGATAAACAGCTCTGTCTGCCTGCCGTACAGATACGGCCGGACCGTGTACTTCTTCCGCATGAACTCGTCCGGGTCGCACGTCGCGGCGGTGTAGCGCAGCGTCGTCTGCTCCTCCGCCTTGGCGCCCGCGGGCACGATCGACGACGGCACGGGCATGTCAAGCACGAGGTTGCCCTGCTGGAGCTCGACCTGCCTCACGGACCGGCGGCGGAGCATGCGCTCGCGCGCGGCGCTGTACCCACCCGTGCTCTGCTCGCGCAGGGGCGCCGCAGCGGGCTGGAACTGCACGTTGCGCTGCTGCTGCGGATACTGTTGCTGAGGCGGAAACGAGGGCCCACCATACGGCGGTTGCTGCTGTTGCTGCTGCTGCTGTGACTGTTGTCCGGGCGGGTACACCTGGCCCGGCGCGACGCTCGCGTTGGTGAGCGTGACCTGAGACATCTCATACTGATTGTGACGATCGCTGCCACCGTAGGGCGCGCCGCTCCCGCCGTCGTACCCGTTCGGGTTGAGGTGGACCTGGGAGCCGGCGTACTGGCTGTTGTAGGACTTGGTCGAGTGCGAGTCCCACTGCGGGTGGTCGTCGTACGTCTGCTGGTAGCCGCCAGCGGTGTGGTACGGCTGGGCGGTGGGGAGGACGTCTGGGACGAGGGAGCTGTCGTTGCCACGCTGCTGTTGGTTTTGGGTGCCGTAGTAAGGATCGTGTTGTTGATTGTAAGCCATCTGTGTGGCGAGGGAGGGAGTCTAAGTCCGAAGAGGAGGGGGGAGGAGAGAAGGAATGGACGGCCTGAGCAGGCCTTGGAGGGAGAGAGCGGCGAAGAGGGAGGGTGGAAAGGGTGTGAGACGTGAAAGGGAGAGAGAGCGAGCTAAGGGAGCACAAGCCAGTTGTGCAGCCGAACAGGTTCGAGACAGGGAGAATGCAAGGGACGATGATGCCTTGAGGCGGCCGAGCAAGGGAGAGTGCGTCCATCCCTCTCGGCACTTGAGGGAAAGGGGGGGAGAAAAGATATTCTTGGATGATTTTTCTGACAGGAATATCCCTCGTATCCGTCACACCGTGTGACGTGCTTTGGCAGACGTTCTCGCTCTGTCGCGCAGAAACTGTCGCACATCGGTGTGACTCTGCAGCGATATTTCGAGCGAGAATTCCTAAGAATAGGGACTTAGCGCAAGAATAACATACGGTCCCTGGCCTGCCAACGGAGATTGCACTAATGCGTGCTTCTTTTCTTCTTGGCGCCCGGCTAATATCTAATGACAGCTTCGGTGCTGTCGATCATGAATCAGCACACTCTCTCTGACATCTCACACGCGCACACTTATAAGTATCCATAAATCACTATTAGAGAGTTCTCACGAGCCAAGATACAACGACGGGTACAGGAAAAAGTAGGACGATATCGTGAATGAGGAGAAATAGAGAATGAAAAGAATGAAAAAAAATCTACAACACGATAAGCGAAGAACAGTCCTCGCGCGCCTAACGAGAGAAACAGGAGAGAATGGGACAACAGAGAAGGAGGGCAACGAACAGATATGCGCAGCTACGAAGGTCTCTCTCCCAAGAGACGACGACGACCACCGACAACCTACGAGCAACGCACCGACCGAAGAAACGCCTCCGTCTCCTTCCAACCACCGTAACCACTAGACGCAGCGCCCTCTTCCAATCCAAACATCTCCGCTCGCATCCGACTCGCGTACAACAGTTGAGCAATAGTAACGCGACGGATGGGAACAGATAGTTGGCAGGAAGGACATCGACGCGCGATTGGCGAGCCGACGACAGACAGGGAGGGATAAATGGGACAGTGGAGGGGGAAATATAGCAATAACGTGAAGAAAGGCCAACAGAGAAGGTGTGATAGGGGAGGACAGTGGGAGGGTGAAAAATATAGCACAGGTTGGCACTTTGGATCGTAGGGAAAATGAAAAAGAGCAGAGAAGATGACACGGCGCTCGGGGGAGTGGATGTGTGATTAAAGGGGCGAGGAACAGGGATGAGGCGACCAACATCAACCATGAGCTCCTCCCGTCAATCATGCAGTCAAGTTCTTTTTTTTCGAGTCATAAAAAAAGGCGTGGATGCATCAAAAGTGAGGGGACGAGGAGACAGGGTTCAGAAGGAGCAGATGTGGCGTGAATAGAAATAGCGTCCGTGCGAAATAAGTAAGGAGAGCCTGAGCGGTGATCGGTTGCAAGAGTAGCATGTGGCACTGAGGCCGGGCGTGCAGGAGAACGGCAGTGGGGGTCCATTCTTGAAACGCGGTCGAAGCCATGCCGTCGCGGCGGGGACCATCCGCTCAAGGTCGAGAGGCAGCGCTCCGGGAGATGAACTGAGATGAACGACATTCACACTCACTCCACGGGACGCGCCAATGACCTCCCTGCTCGCCTGCTGATATCCGAGGGACCGGGGACGAGAGCACGTTGTCCCACGTCTGGAAAGAGAGGTTGCAGAGGAGTTGGGCGATGGGTGGACCGGTTTGCGATAAATAAGTGGGAGGATAAAGGAGGGACCGAGACCAAGCGACAATTTTTTCTTTTATCTTTCAATTTTTTCAAGTGTGGTGTTCATCTACCACCCGTCACCCCTAGTCGCAGCCTGCTGCTGCTGACGCGTGTGCGATCTCAACCTAATGACGCATACTGAACATCAGCACCGTCGCAAATAAAAAAAAGAGGGCGTAGTCAGAGACACCGACAAACGCAATGACAGAAAAAAGACAAGCACAAGGATGGACGCGAAGCTCACATGCGGTCGCTCGCGCGCGGCTCCTCCTCCTCCTGAACGACCTTGCGGCGCGCGCCGGACTTGCCCGACTGACCGTCCTCCTGGGTGCCGCGCTGGACGGACCAGTCGAAGACGTAGTCGTACTGGAAGCCCTCGCGGACGAATAGGTCGCGGAAGAGCTTGCGGAGGTAGCTGTAGTCCGGCTTGTCGTCGAACCGGAGCGCGCGCGTGTAGTTGAGGAAGATGCCAAACTCATTCGGGAAGCCGCGGCAGAGGAGGTCCGTCGGCGTCGTCATCTTCTTCTCCATAATCCGGTCGTACTTCTGCTTCTTCGTCGCTGCCTTGAGACCCTGCCACGGCAGGGCTCCGCGGAGGAAGTACATGAGCACGTACGCGAGCGACTCGAGATCGTCACGGCGGGACTGCTCCACACCCAAGTGGGTGTTGATGGAGGTGTAGCGGGCAGTGCCTGTCAAGTTCTTGTTCTCACGGTAGGGAATGTGCAGGTGGGTCTTCGGGTCACGGAACTTCTTGGCGAGACCAAAGTCGATGACGTTGACTTGGTTCCCGCGCTTGCCGATGCCCATAAGGAAGTTGTCTGGCTTGATGTCACGGTGGATGAAGTTACGAGAGTGAATGTACTCGATGCGAGAAATCTGCCCATCGAAATGTGTCAGCGACGAGAAAAGAAGCAGAAGAAAGGCCTGCGCTCCACTGCCACGCAAAGGCCGCCAAGCGCCTTCCGGAAGAAGATGGGGGAGATGACTCACCAGCTGGTCAGCGAGAAGGAGGACGGTCTTGAGGCTGAACTTGCGGTTGCAGAAGTTGAACAAGTCCTCGAGCGAGGGGCCGAGGAGGTCGAGGACCATGGCATTGTAGTCGCACTCGGTGCCGAACCAACGGACAAAGGGAATACCGACACCGCCGGCGAGAGTCTTGTAGACCTTTGACTCGTACTCGAGCTGCGGGTGTTTCGCCTTTACAGACTCGAGCTTGATGGCAACCTCTTCTCCGGAGATGATGTTGATTCCGAGGTAAATGTCACCTAAAGGAGTCGAGAGAGAAAAAAATTAATGAAAAATCAGTTTTTTGCTTTGTTGTTTCACGGGCTGCTTGAGGCTCTGAGAACGTACCAAACGAGCCTGAACCAATCTTCTTTCCGAGGCGGTACTTGCCGCCGACGCGAAGGTCGAGACGGTGGGAGGATGAATCGGCCATTGTATGAAAGTATATAAATTTACTGGGGAAAAAAGGTAACTAGCGCCGGTCAGCGACTTGTGGGAGGGAAAGGTGGTTGAAAAGAGGAGAAGAAAAAGGAGGAGGCGATGATGTTGATGGGGTGATAGGGGAACAAAAAATAAAGGTGAAGGTGATGGGAAGGTGAGGTATATATGCGCCCCTGCGACAGGAGCGCGGAAAACATGCTGTCCATCACCCTGCGCCCTTATTACTCATCGGTTGGGCGCGGTCGCTGCACGCGCCGAAGCGCTCGGCTGTGCAACGAGGTGTTCCACAGGGTACGTGGGAGAGGTAGAAATGAGTCGAGCGCCGAGGCCGACTCGTCGCCGGACGAGGACAATGACCGCCCGCGGGCGCTTCGTCACGCGGTAGGGCTGGGGGATCAACGGAGTTCGGGATTTGGCCGGAGTGTGCGGGGGGGGGGCAACGGATTGGACGATCTGAAAAATGAGAGAAAGGGTACTCACGGAGACGGTGGGAGGGTTGTTTGGGGGACGAGGAGAGGATGGCGCTTAGGAGGGGGAGAGAGTGGAGGGAGAGAGGAAAGGTGCGATGTGGGAGGAGAAGGGGAAGAAGAGCTGCCGAGGGCTGAGCCAGCGAGTGGCGTGGTCGAACACGAGTTCGGGGGAGAAACAGCCAGCTGCGCCCGGACCTGGCTTTTTATCGATCACTCAACAAACGGATCGATTATCCGCAACTCTCCAGCTATTTCACACAAAATGTAACAATATTCCAATAAGCCCTTCCATCCACTTGTCTACATTGTTCTTCCTCTCAACCTCTTGTATTCCCCTCCCCTCTTTGTCTCCCCTCTGAAGCTCCCCCTTTCGCCAAAGGCTAAAAAAAAAAATCCCCCCCTTGACCATTTTCAGCACATTGCGACCATCAAACAGCCCAACGCCGTCATCGATACACTCACTCAGCTGATCACCCGCACTCCATGTCATCATGCCTTCCTTTGCAACCCACCTCCCATCGACAGCGCGCAAACCGCCCATCCGTCCCCCCACCGCCACAGGTCCAGAGCGCCTCAAAGCCGTCCTTCTCTTGCCCACCACTGCGCATCCCCCAAGCGCATCCCCCAAGCGCGTCTCCCCCTAATACATACGCACTCCATTCCTATCAACGCTGTAAAACATGAACAGATGAGGCGGTGTCCTCCCTGATTCCTTTCACCCTTCCAGAACAGAACCTCTCTTTCTCTCTCTCTCATACGCCTCCCAACTGTTCAAGCCACAAGCCCCGCGGATCGAATCCTGTAGGCGAAGGTCACCCGGGCAGGCTATGCCGCCTTCCACAACCTCTCTGAGGGAGAGTGACTCGGACACATGAACCGCCATCCTCCTGTAGAAGGGCATCCCCTCCGCGTGTGCATCCAGCTTCTGCAGATTCTAAATGTGTGAAACCACAAGCGCGTCCTCCCATTTCTTCCGAGTACTCGGCGTTCTTTTCGCTGAACCTTCCAGCGCCCGACTCGCCACACTTCGCCATTATAGGAAGTCCCACAGACGATCCGTCAAAAGTCCGAACGTGCCGTCACTCACACGAATCGGATTCCGACTGCAAATCGATCCGGCCTCCGAAGGAGGATATGATAGAGAAAGAGGATCTCAGCGGATGCCTCGGGATCAACCACAATCGGGGAAGTCGGGGGTATGCAGTTGACGTTCAAGCCTACCGGTTATTTTTTGGTCCATTGAGTACATAGTTTCATCATTCGGCCCAAAGTTTTTCAAAGCCCCTCGAATTTAGACTCAGAGTTTTTCTAAAGGCGTTCCAAATGCCTCGTCCTCTCAAAAACTCCTTATCCGTTAAAAAGCGCTTTGTACTCTTTTCTCTCTTCTTCATCAAACGTTTCTATTTTTCTTTCTAAACAATTGTCCGGCAAACCCTCCCAGTGATCAGTAGCCATTCAATCCTCCCTTTCGCGCTCCACCACACTTCTGATATGTCCGTCACCCCCATCCCCTCGGAGTCGGGGGTATGGTCCTTCAATCTATTTCGCTTTTTTTTGCTTCCGCGAGTGGAGTCGGTGGTTCGGTGCCCGGCTGCATCTCCCCTTTGGCGAGCGCCACAGGGGTCCCGCCGTCGAAACCTGAGGCGATAGCCGGGGGGGGAGAAAGGGAAAGCGGGGAGGCACTGAGTGAGTCCCGGGCGTCTTTTGGGGGTGGCTGCGCAGGCCACGCGAGCAAGGCCCACTTGCTCAACCTGGCCCACAAACCTCATACTTACTCAGCTCATTTGCGAGAACCGCAGTTTCCCTTTCGGCGAGACCTAGTCCCCGCTTATAGACGTACAACCGCCGCCATGTTTACGCAAGAGGAAGCCAAAAAAACCTGTGTTGCACTGCCAGAGACTACCGACGGCGTCGGGAGTAGGGAACGCCGTGTCGAGCGATAAACTTTTGCTCTCTTTCTCCCTTTGATGCCCCTAGTATGTAACAGCCGCCACTTGCACTCAGAAAAAAAAATACTGATTTTGTCTTGTCATAGCGGTCGGATGGACATTTTGTCAATCGATCACGTGTGCACCCTCGACTCGCAGATCGCTGGCTAGAGTCTGACCTCTTGCGTACTTCCAATCTCTCCCCACATTCGAAATGACTGAAAGACCGTCTAGCCCATCGCGGGATGCGGGGGATCGGATCCATGTTGATACTTATCAGGATAGATTGCTCAGCTCAAACGCCGTGCGTCCAAATCTCTGACAATGGGTGCACGTCAACGACAACCTCACGTTTTTTGATCCCGATAACGAAAGACTCGGAGAAGGCACGGAGTGGGTGTGAAAGAAGGCGCATATATTGATTGAGAGAATTGGATGTGGCATGGGGCCATAGGTGTATTTAGTACATACAACGTTAAGTGAATAAGGAAACTTCGATCCTATGTGCGATAGGGGCGTCTATGTACCATATAATTGTGTTCAAAGTGACATGCTATGCGGTGAGGACTGGAAATCCACGGAGGAAGAAAAAAATGCTGGTGGGTGAGAAGGAGACGATAAGACGGATATGAATGCGATATTAAGGAGTCCACAGGAACATCTCCATATGATCGGAAGCATTGGATTCGACGAGCTGGCGTCAGAGAGTGGAAGTGCGAAGATATGTACGAAGACTGCCTAAAAGAGAAAAAAAAAGCTGACAGTAGCGAATGTCTAAGTAGAAACCAGAGAGAGCGAGGAGAAGGAGGAAGCCAACCCCTCACACCGCCTAAAAATACAGATTATTCACAAGCCCCACGCCAGAAGGGGAGAACAAGCGCCTGTTCGGTCCGGACCCGCCGGTCATAGAATCTAGACGAGGCTATCTTGTCAACCTGACGCGAGTGGCTGTCGGAGAAGTGGAAGAGAGGTGCCGGTACCAGAAGAAGATGAAAGAAAGAGAAAAAGGGAAGAAATGATACAAAAGAATTGGCGGAGAAGTGCATCTGTCGCGCCTACGGACCGGAGGAGATGTTGGCGGGTTCCGATGCCGTAAACGGTATTCAACACTTTGGGGGGGGGAAGAGGGACGACCGGAACGGTGTCTCGAGATGAGCCCGGGTCGCCCAACGAGAACACGCGTTCAGCGCACACACCGCTGACCGCACGCCAAGACGGTGTGAGACGTTGTTTAGGAACCATCGAGGGAGGGCGGTGCGGTCGGCTAGCTAGCCCGCCGCCACCGCCGCCCTCCCCCAACACGCGCCATCCACACACACGCACATGGAAGGGGGGGACGACCGCCACAGCAACGCTAGTCGCGCACGGTGAACAGGCGCTTCAACAGCGGTTGCTGCGGCTTCTTGCGACTTGCGCCGTTGTCGCGAGAAGGGGCGGGTCCGTACAGCGTCGCCTGGCCGTAGCTGTACCCGGGCGAGGGCGTGACCACGACCGGGCCGGACCCAGGTGAGCGCGAGCGGCTCGAGCTCGGTGTTGACCCGGACGAATGCGAGTGCGAGCGCGAGCCGCGTTTACTGGGCGAAGTGGGCGTAGAGTAGCTCATGGTGACATTCCCGTGAGCCCTTGTGCCCGGTGGAGACTATGCGATAGGATCAGCATCGGAGTTATTCGCGGGAAGGGCACTTGGCAGCTGTGCTTTTTGTGTTCTATGAACAAACACGTACCACAACTTCGACGCGCTTTCCCTTTGGAGGAATGATCATGTACGTTTCCCCTGGTGGCGGCGGCGGAAGAACAAACTCGCCACGATTTGTGTATTTTGAAAGGTCTATTGTCCGGTACGTTGGCTGGGCCGGAGCTGGGGCCGCCGGTGGGGGCGGCGGCGCAGGCACCCGCACGGGCTGGTTGTACTGCGGTGCGGGATAGTAGGTTTGCGGTTGCGGTTGCGGTGGGGGCACGACTGGACGGGGCTGAGCTGCTGGATGAGACCGTGCCCGGGGCAAAGGCGGGGCAGGTGTAGGAATTGAGCGAGACCTTTGGTGATGCCTGTCCATTGACCGTGCCCGTCGTGCAGCGCCGCCATCGTAGAGCGATATGCTGTCGTCCGGTCGCACCTCCGGCACAGGCCCGTAGCTTGCGGGTGGTTGCCTAGGTTGGTGCGAGTCGAAGGGGTGTGTGTATTGAGAGGCATGTCTGCTGGTGTCTGCTGCCCAGTTCGAGACACGGTTTTTGGTGGCCATGTAGCGTTGGTAGGCCTCGGGAGAGTAGTCGACTTCAGTCATGATGGGTTGGGTATGAAGCAGAGGTGAAGTGGTGGTGGTGGTGGGGAAAGGAGAAGTGATATGTTGCTGGCAGGGGAATGTGAATTTAGGAAAAGCTGGAGTAGCCGGGGCGGAACCAATTATATACACCGGTCGGGCCCAAGAACTCTGTAGATTCCTGTACTCCGAAGAGTATCAGCATTTGTGCAGCAGGTGACTCCTATTGCCCAACAAGGCCTTCTTGTTTAGAATCTGGTACTCACCCTTCGAAGCTGCCCTGTTTCGGTAGATAGGCTCGGAGAATGGAAACGCGCCAAGGGGCGTTAGGAGGAGGAGAGGGTGCGAAAAAAGTTGGTTCTAGCACACGATCGGACGGTATATGTACTGCGGCTGGGCTGATCACCTACACGCAGCCTTGCTGACGTCGGAGAGATGGGGCAGGGTCGGGGCCTGGGCTGGAGGATTTGAGAGATGTAAACTCATGATGGGGAGATGAACCGGCCGGGCGCAATTTGCCATGGGCTTAGCATGCCAGTGCCATGCCTCGAGGCCTTCAAGATGCCGATTTCGTTTACAGGGCTCAGTGGCGGCCATGAGTTCAGGGCATGTCCCCCCCACTACTGACCGTAACTCGTTAACCTCATCAAAGCCTGTAATATTGACCCTAACATACGACCTGGATCGTAAAATATGGAAATGTGTCCTCTGTTCACCGAGGCAGTGGCCCACATTATTACGACGTCCGATGCTCCCGAGGACTTCGGTCCAAAGGGGCATAGTAAAATTATGTAAAAAATTCCAGGCTAGAATAGCCCAAAGTCTCTCCGCACAAACCGTTTGTGCTCTTTCCGAAAGTTCGCACTACGGTTCAGCTGGCTTCCGAGCAATCAAGTTCCCGATCGAGCCGTCTGCTATGTGCACAACCCCACACAAGTTGGCGATTCGTATCTTTCGACGCACCTCTCGCTCATCAATGCATCGTCGTCTCCGACTATACGATGCCACTAAGAGGGCTAGCCCTGGATCACGCTGACGTCGACGACGTTTGCTCCTCAATCCTGCTTCACTGATTGATTCAGGTAGCCAGCCACTCCACCATCCACGTTTTACTGCGAATACCGTTTACAAGGGAAAACACCGACGAATGACGACGATGACCCGAGCTCAGCTTCTGCGAAGAGAAAAAAAAATAAGACTACATCGCCCTGTGCTAAGAACGCCAATTATTATGTCTTCAGCACACATGTGCTCACACCTGGCACCCCCTTCTCACTCGCGCGCGCTCGTCCCGTTCATACTCGCTTCACGGATCACTTCTGCATTTGAACGGAGACGGCGAGAGGATCCCTGGAAAACGACGGCACGATACCGACCCTGCTGAGAAAATGTGATATTGTCGAATTGGCCTGTGCGAACCAGATGCGCACGGGGAGAAGCCGCTGCCTCGTTGCGAACGGGTGCGCTCTGACGTACGCCGCGTCGGCCGCGTTTCCGCTCTGCACGCTGCTTGTACCAAAATAGTAAGTCCTGAGCGGTGAGCAGTGAGCCAACTGTGCACCTAGCGGCGCTCGAAACATCGTCACCGGCTGCAAAAAAAGAACGCCCTTGACAACTTCTTCTTGCACAGACTTTAGTGAGTGAAATCCACGACCTTCCTACGGTTCCAGCTCCTCTCTCCTCCACAAAACCCCCCGCAGAACACGCGGCAGGCGCTGTATTTCCCACGGCTACTGTCGGGCATCGGTAAAACTCAGCCCTGCTCCGTCAAACGCCCCCTCTCGAGTCTCAAGGCGAATTTGGCATTTCCCGTTGAATTCGCTCGGACCGACGCGCCCGAAGCGTTAGAAGCCGAGTCGCCTCTTGGGACAGTTCCAGGGGGAGTAGAGCCGCCTATCAAGCCGACACGCTTGCCGGGAGAGGGATATAGATATACGAGAAGTTCAAAAGTGAATACGGAGGCAAAAGCTAATCGTTCGCCAAAGCTAGCCGACGACTTGCCCATCCGGTGGCGATTCATTTTCTCGATTGGGGTGACCTCACCCATGGCATAATTTGCGGCTTTCTTTTCTTTTCCGTCGACGTACAGGGCGTTACTTGGATGGCTGCTGGTAAGGATCAAAGTGTCCATAAGCATGATTTTGAAACTGCTAGGTCAGAGAAACTAAGGGACTGCATATGCGACTTCGTAAAGTGGAGCCCTCATCCATGATTTTTCATTTGCGAAACAAAATTTCCATGCGAAATTCATGGCCGACGGATCGCCGCGGCATGGTCTATCAGTATGTGAACAAAGAAAACGTGTTTGTAGTATGTGATATATACATAGGGCAACAAGTCAGAGAAGCCATAGCCAACTAAAAATTGACCCCCACAATCGGCTGCGATAACTCTGGCTCTTCGCGATGAAAAAGAGGTCAAGCTTAGCCGGCTTGACCGGCGAAAGTATCATTCTGATGTGTGTGACGCCACATGTCGCGCCATTCTCAACCCTCATCGTCACGCACCTCGATAGGTCGCATTCAAGCTCAGAGCCGCATATTTCGATATTAAACCACCACCATCAGCGATCATAACCTAAAATGAATCGAGAGGGAATATATACGAAGTAGGTGTCGTTGCCACCTACCATTCACCGCCGCAAGAACATTGTCCTTCGTCACACGTGTAACATCGAAGATTTCATTGCTAAAGATGACCCAGCCGATGCACGAAATCGAGGATATTTAAAACAACAAGGTTCAGGGAATCAACACATACGAAACAATGGGGCGGTATCGTCTGCGATCTTGAGGCGTAGGTAACGACTGGCCACAACCGTCATGCGACCAGACAAACCAGTCGTAGTCTTCAGGCCAGGCTTCAAAATGGCTACATTAATAGAAGCAGTCAATAAATAATTGATGATGGCTGTTAACTACCAAGTATAGGACTGAGCTCCACAAAAACGTAGTTGTGGTTTAGGCATAAATTATTCCCGAATACTTCTTGTGTCCATACACCCTGATGTTCGTGTGTTAGGGATACTAGCAACAGTCATAGGAGTCTATTGAGAGGGCACAGTTGACGTTTAGCTTGATTCATGTGATGGAGTATCCATCAAGGTATGCCCAGCAAGTGGAATTAAAACCACGAAGTATTCGAAAGGTTTGTGCATTGGGGTGATCTCACTGGCTAGAAAAAACTAGCGCTATAGGCGTGCCGCTTAATAAGGCGTATTGTCAGCTATTTCTATGGGCGCCGGAGCTCGTCGAGTTTGAGCTTATTGTTGACATGATATATCTGCTTGTAGCGCTTTCCGTGTTGGCCGGTAGTTTGGTAGCATATCCAGCGAAAAAAAAGAACGTCTCAGAACACAAACTTGGGCAGGACAGTTCGGGCAGTGGTGTCGAAGAGAAAAACAGTCCTCGGACCAGAGTGGGCTCCTGCTTCCCCTTAACCGGCAACCCAGCAATTACATCTAGCGAAAACGCCAAACCCCCGTTCTGCGTGGTAGATATGGCTACTAATTACATACCTCGTCGAAAACCGATAATATCTCATCGAATCTCAATGCGCTGGCTACCAGATGGGTCGGCGGAGGAGCCCACATCCACTCTCGTCCTCAACGCTGGCGGCCGTGACGCGCTCTACACAGATTTCCGTCCCCTGCTTGGCACGAGACCGATGGCGGACTGCGAATGGGCGTTTGCAGGAAAAAAGATCTTGCTTCCTGGGGGTACTGCTCAATGGACGCGGATTGTAGATAGCAGAGGCGAGACTGGCACCGTAGATGAAGCCATGTGTACGACCTTGGAGGACGGGACCGAGCTTGAATGTGGGGAAATGGTCAATCCAGACACGGAGAAGGTCCAAAGTTACGAAGAAAAGTGGCGAGATGAAGAAATCACTGACGGAGCAATTGTCCAAGCGTTCCTTCATGAGGATCAAACGTGTCCTGGGGTACAGATAAGAGTGGGAGACTGGGTTCAGGGCGTGGTACAAGGCCCTGATGGTTCAGTATCAGCGCAACGATGGAAGCTAATAAATGGGGAGTGGGTGTTGGATGCATCATATGGCACATATCTAGAGCTGTTGCCAACACCTGAACAACAAAGGTCCAAGATTGCTGGGTGGGTTGCGGAAGAGAGCTATATCTACTGCGCCGCAACGGATGTTCCGTAATGAAAGTATGTATTAACTCGAGACTATTTATGACTAAAGGCGACATATTGTAGCTTCAAGTCTATCAAATCCACTTATAACAGAAGGAGTGAAGAGCCATTTCTTCCTCGATGCCCATGTGGGGATGTCCGAAGTTTGGTTACAGCTTTGTGCCCGCATACATCGCAATTGCACTGAACGGTGGAACGTTGATCGAGGCCTTACCGCCTGTGACCTGAATCAAAGCACCCGCACATCCGTTAGGACCACCTTTACCACCAGCAAGTGCGTCGCAGTATGTGCCTGCAGGAAGAGCTGTCTTAAGACCTGACTTCCAAGCATTGTTCGAATAATTGATGGCGACGAAGCCGGCATTGCCACGGTCGAAGGCGATCTGATTGCTGTTTCCGCTCTGCCAGTTCTGCAGACCGGCATTTCCGACGGCAGTCCGGAACTTGACCATCTGGGCAATAGGGATCCAACGGTGCTGGCACAAGAAGCCATTGGTTCCTCCACCTCCATAGCAGGTTCCATATCCTGTGGGTACACTAAGATGAGCAAAAATGTTCATATATAGTATATAAAGGCGCTTACCACCGTTAGGGGCACCCTGGTCTTTGTTACTAAAGACGTAGGAGGAAAGCACAGTCGGGGTTCCGTAAGGATACGCAAGCATGAAGACGTGAGCGAGAGCATATGCGTTATTTGGAGAGTTGTAGTTGAGTGAGCCACCAGTCTTGCCGCGCTCGGAGTCATGGGTAGCGACAAAGACGGTAGCAGAGCCGCTGGCAATGTTGTCTTGAGACGTTATCATAAGTAAGACAAGTCTTTCAAACAAAAGTGGCTACTCACTGTTGGCTTCATAGTTCTGTAGAGAGGTGAGGCCCTTGCCGTTAGCAAAAGCGTCGCGAAGGACATCAAACGAGCGAGTAACCGAGACCTGGCCAACGCTAGTCTGTGAAAAAGGATCAATGAAAGCTTTCCACAAGCTTGTAAAACAGAAGTGAAGTAACGTACATATTCACTTGGATAGATAGGCTGGCTGTTACCGACCACCTCAGAAGTAATAAAAGGACCACGGTTCAGGCGAGAGAGCATATTTTGAATGTCAGAAAGGGGTATATCTGCAATGCTTCATAAGTATAATGTATGATCCTTAGAAGGACTGAGATTATATACGTTTAGCAGCATCAATGCGGAATCCAGCAACACCGAGGGACAAAAGATCGTTCAAATGGGCAGCAACCTGACTACGAACCCAGTCGCTTTCGGTCTTAAGGCTGTCGGAATTGTGCACGTCAGTAGCCACATGTTATCGTCTGGGCAAGTACGCACTCAGCGAGGTTAGCAAGCTCGCAATTCTGAATTTGCCATCTATCACTCCAATTTTCTGTAGCCACCTTCAGTGCACATCAAGCAAATTATCGTTATGCATGACACTCACGAATGTCATTGCCACTTGTGCCACAGTAGTGGAAGTCCCATCCAGAGTAGAGGCCATCATAAACGTAGTGCTGGAAGCTCGAACCTGCAATTCCAGTCCCACTATCCAGCCCGGCCATATGATTCCAGACAGTGTCAACAAGAACCTGGACGCCAGCGGCGTTGCATTTGGAGACCATGTTCCGGAACTCGTCACGCGAGCCCCGCTTGCCC
This sequence comes from Waitea zeae, assembly GCA_037855215.1. Lineage (NCBI taxonomy): Eukaryota > Fungi > Basidiomycota > Agaricomycetes > Corticiales > Corticiaceae > Waitea > Waitea zeae. The sequence continues at coordinate 15,235 of JAZHGK010005351.1, forward strand.
TGAATCTTGTATGACACGGGCTGGTAGGACGTCCACCACTGGTCTCCCTGTATCGTCTCCTGTGCGGTAGAGACCTGAACGTAGGAGTAGCCTGCGGGCCCGATGAAATAGTTACACTCTTCGCCGATGGAGTTCCAGTTCCATTCGAACATCTGAATGATAACCGCTGTGGAAAATATGGCTTTCAGAGAGAGCTAAAGAGTCAGTTCAAAAGGTGCGATCCGTACGAGAACTACTTGCGCGACGCTCAAGGCCGACGCCAGAGAAAATGGGACTGGCGAGAACGGCACCCGTGCCCAGGAGGGCAAGAAATAGCAAAGTAATCATAGTGAATTAGTAAAGATCGGTGACTTTTAAGAGAGCGTGAAGGCTTCCGTGTAAGAAAGTCTGAGCTAAAAGAGTGAGAGGGAGAAAGGAGAAGCTCGAAAGGTCTCCGTGAAAGCATTGAAGCAAAACAGGAGAATATAAGGGAAGGGGCAGGCCTCCTGGCCAAGTGCCTAAGCGGAGTCTTGTGAAGGTGTCAACGAAGGGATTCAATATTATATATTACACGCGGGTCCTGGCCCTGATCATCGATCAGGGGTTGCTAAACTAGTTGACTCTCGTTGTGTCTTCTATGTTTGTTGTCTGCACTTCCTTGTAGGAATTAACCATAAATAATGTGTGTCTGAAGTTGATCAATAGAGCATGAATCATATATTATGCAGCAAAATTTCTTGTACACTTGGAAGCCGGGCGATGACCTTGAAGAACAGTACTTCATTGACAGAAAGGTAATTAGCCGTCGCTTTCCCGCTACCCTGATTTAATTGTGCCATCCTTGAGCTCAGCGATTGTAACCTAAGTACATGCGTAAATTGAATTAGAAATGCTATGATTTTTGTTTGAAAGTCTATCAAAATGGCGAATGCAAGAACGACACGAATTCGTGTTCAAAGCCGCTGGTCAGAGGGACTTAGAGCTTTGTGCCCCAATGCATTGCAATAGCATTATACGCTGGGATGCTAACTGACGCCCTGCCGCCTGACACGTTGATCTGGGCACCAGCGCATCCATTTCCGTTCTTTCCGCCGCTAATCGCGTCGCAGTAGTTGCCGTCAGGAAGGGCGGTGTTCAGACTCGTCTGCCACGTGTTGCCCGAGTAGTTGATGGCGACGAAGCCGGCATTGCCACGGTCAAAGGCGATCTGGTTGCTGTTCCCGCTCTGCCAGTTCTGCAGACCGGCATTTCCGACAGCGGTCCGGAACTTGACCATCTGGGCGATAGGGGTCCAGCGGTGCTGGCATAAGAAGCCATTGGTTCCTCCACCTCCGTAACAGGTTCCGTAGCCTGTGAGTAAACCGAGATGAGCAAATAGTTACTATTTTATATGGGGAAAAATACTTACCGCCATTGGGAGCACCCTGGTTGCTGTCGCCAAAGACATAAGAGGAGAGAACAGTCGGAGTGCCGTACGGATACGCAAGCATGAACACATGGGCGAGAGTGTACGCGTTGTTCGGAGAGTTGTAGTTGAGCGAGCCGCCAGTATCGCCGCGCTCAGAATCGTGAGTTGCAACGAAGACGGTGGCAGAGCCACTGGGGATGTTGTCTTATGGGGGTGCTTCAATAAACGAGACAGCGTTCGTAAACAAAAAAAACCGAGCACTCACTGTTGGCTTCGTAGTTTTGTAGAGAGTTGAGACCCTTGCCATTAGCGAAAGCCTCGCGAAGGACATCATAAGATTGAGTAACCGAGACTTGTCCAATGCCGGTCTGCGAAAATATGTTAATGGGCTCCAAGATTTTGCAGTTCATAGGGGGGAGGGGCGCACATATTCACTCGCATAAATGGGATAACTATTGCCGACCACCTCAGAAGTGATATAAGGCCTACGGCTCATGCGAGAAATAATGTTCTCGATGTCAGGAATAGGCATATCTGCAAAGCTTCGTGAGCATGACATGCTATCCCTCAGAAGATGGATGTTACATACGCTTCGCAGCATCGATACGGAATCCGGCAACACCGAGAGACAGTAGATCGTTCGCATGATTGGCGGCCTGGCTACGAACCCAGTCGCTTTCAGTCTTGAGGCTGAAAGAATTACGTGTGTCAGTGTTCATTGAGCGATGCTTTCTGGGCGAGGACGTACTCCGCGAGATTGGCAAGTTCGCAGTTCTGAATTTGCCATCTGTCTTCCCAGCTTTCTATCGTCTTCGTCAACACACATTAAGCAATCATCCGAGTACATGTCACTCACGAATATCGTTGCCATTTGTGCCACAGTAGTGGAAGTCCCAGCCAGAGTAGAGGCCGTCGTAGACGTAGTGTTGGAAGCCCGAGCCCGCAGTGCCGGAGCCGCCGTCTAGTCCCGCCATGTGGTTGAAGACGACATCGACGATGACCTGGACGCCGACGCTGTTACACTTGGAGACCATGTTCCGGAACTCGTCTTTGTTCCCGCGCTTGCCCTGGATCTTGTACGACACGGGCTGGTAGGACGTCCACCACTGGTCTCCCTGGATGGTCTCCTGCGCAGTCGAAACTTGGACGTAAGAGTAACCCGCGGGACCGATGAAGTAGAGACATTCGTCGCCGATAGAGTTCCAGTTCCATTCGAACATCTGGATGATGACCGCTGTGAAGTATAGCCGTTATAGCGCGCTAAACAAGCCACATGAAGAGCGCGACACGTACGAGAGCTGCTTATGCGGCGCTCGAGGCTGGCGCCAGAGAAAATGGGTGTGGCAAGAGCGGCACCCGCGCCCAGGAGGGCCAGAGATACCGAAGTGATCATAACTCGGTTGGTAACGATCGGTGACTTTTAAAGAGAGCGTGAAGGGTTTCCGTTCAAGAAAGGTCTGAGCTGGAAGAGAGTGTGAGAGAGAAAGAGAAAGGGAGAAAAATAGGTCGAAGGGGCCTCGTGAAGGTAGCGAAGTGAAAACCGGGAGACTATATAAAGGAAGGGAGAGGCCTAGGCACTTGGCAAGGAGGCGGGATCCTTGTGAAACCCGTCCATGGTGAGGATTCACACGCGGGTCCCGGGCCTGATCAGGGTTGCTGAATTAGCTTCCTCCCAGTATGTTTTTGTGCTTGTCGGCCGTACCTCTTGGAAGGGACTGGCCACCAATGGTGTACACGTCCGAGGCTTGGTCAGTACAGCATAGCTCACAAATGACGCATCAAGAGTTCTTGGCCACTTGGAATCCAGACCATACACGTTCTTGGGAGTTCATTTGAAAGAAAGGTAAAATTAGCCGCCGTTTTCCCGCGACCCTGATGTAATTGTGCTGCGCGTGAGCTCAGCGGTTGCGACATAGGTACATGCGTAAAGTAGGCTGGAAATGATATGTAGTCCGTTTGTTTCAGAAAGTCTGTGGAAAGATAATGAATGCAAGAATGTCATGCTCGCTTTGACCAGACCAGTGATCCATGCAAAAAGGCAAAATTCAAGGTGCGCGTCCCAGAGGCCTCTGCACCCGCAGGGGCTAGGACCCAGGGGTTCAGAGCTTCGTGCCCGAATGCATCGCGACAGCGCCGTACGCCGGGACGTTGACCGAGGCCCGCCCACCCGACACGCTGATCTGACTGCCGGCGCACCCGTTCCCACTCTTTCCGCCGCTGATCGCGTCGCAGTAGTTCCCGTCAGGAAGGGCGGTGTTCAGGCTCGTGTCCCACGTGCTGCCCGAGTAGTTGATGGCGACAAAGCCGGCGTTGCCACGGTCGAAGGCGATTTGGTTGTCGGACCCGCTCTGCCAATTCTGAAGGCCGGCGTTTCCAACAGCATTCCGGAACTTGACCATCTGGGCGATAGGGGTCCAGCGGTGCTGGCACAAGAAGCCGTTGGCGCCTCCCGCTCCGGAGCAGGTTCCATAGCCTATGAACGCACCAAGATGAGCAAAACAGTAACTGTTTTATACGGGGGGGAAAAAATGCTTACCACCGTTGGGGGCACCCTGGTCGCCGTTGCTGAATGAGTATGAGGAGAGCACGGTCGGAGTGCCGTACGGGTACGCGAGCAAGAAGATGTTCGCGAGAGTGTACGCGTTGTTCGGAGAGTTGTAATTGAGCGATCCGCCGGTGCCACCACGCTCAGAGTCGTGGGTCGCGACGAAGACGGTGGCAGAGCCGCTGGGAACGTTGTCTGGAACAAGACGACGAGTGAGTGGGCGAGGTAGCAAAGGCTGACAGCACATCGCACGTACTGTTGCCCTCATAGTTTTGCAGGCTTTTCAAGCCCTTGCCGTTGTTAGCGAAGGCGTCACGGAGGACCTCGAAGGACCTGGTGATCGAAACTTGGCCAATGCCAGCCTACGAGATCGTGTCGTATGAGTCACTTGATGCGTAAACATGTATGTTTTAGAAAACCGTTCGACGTACGTATTCGCTTGCGGCGATGGGCGCGCCATCTCCAACAACTTCCGAGGTAACAAAGCTCGGCTGACGGTCGAGGCGGGAGAAAACGTTTTGGATGTCGGCAACAGGGATATCTATAGAAATTTCCGTAAATAAACGACCGTGCCGTTTCTAGGGTGAAAACCCCACTCACGCTTGGCGGCGTCGAGTCGGAAGCCAGCGACTCCGAGAGAGAGCAGTTCGTTGGCGTGCTTGGCGAGCTGTTCGCGGACGTAGTCGCTCTCCGTCTTGAGGCTGTCACAAGGCAAATGGTCTCAGCCGACGAGCCTTCGCCAGGCAGATGGATTGGGGGGGGGGAGTACGCACTCGGCAAGGTTGGAGAGTTGGCAGTTCTGAATTTGCCACCTGTCGCCCCAGTTGACTGTAGGGAGGGAATGGCTCTAGGTTAGTGTCTCGTTGGATGAGAGACCAGCGTGGTCCGTACTCACTGATCCCGTTGCCGTCCGTGCCGCAGTAGTGAAAGTCGTTGGAGGAGTAGAGGCCGTTGTAGGTGTAGTGGGAGAAGCCGGAGCCGGCGTTGCCCGTGCCGCCGTCGACGCCGGCCATGTGGTTGAGGACGGTGTCGACGACGACCTGGACGCCGGCGGAAGTGCACTTGGAGACCATGTTCCGGAACTCGTCGCTGCTCCCGCGCTTGCCCTGGATCTTGTACGACACGGGCTGGTAGGACGTCCACCACTGGTCGCCCTGGATCGTCTCCTGGGCGGTGGAGACCTGGACGTAGGAGTAGCCGGCGGGGCCGATGAACTCGGTGCACTCCTTGGCGATGGAGTTCCAGTTCCACTCGAACATCTGGATGATGACGGCTGCGCGGGGGAAAGGGGGGGGGAGTTCCGTCAGTGGTTGAGGTCGTGCCGATGAAGCGGTTGAGGAGATCGGACGTACGTGCGCTGGACACACGGCGCTCGAGGCTGGTGCGAGAAAGGACGGGGCTGGCGAGAGCGGTGCCGGCGCTCAAGAGAGCGAGAGAGGCGGCAGTGATCATGATGGGTTTGTGCAGACTGAACGAGTGTGTGTGTGTGGGCAATAGGAGCAGTAGTGTAGGGAAGGGGCTGAGAGGGAGAGAACCGTTGCGGTTATGGGATGGAGAGGGGTGAGAAATATAAATGTTCGTAATTAGCTGAAGAAGCAGGTCGACTCTTTCGGGGGGGTCAGAATTTAGCCTCGGTTGAGATCTTTATATGGAGAATTCGGGGCGCTGGTTCTCGCCTGGATTCTCTTCGCCGCTGATCGGAGTTACCTTTTCATAACGTGTTTGTTCGATATTTAATTATAAGCTCCGTTCCCCTTGGAAACCAAAAACGGGACAAGAAGCTGAGCTTGTGCGTGCGCATTCCTGTCATCTGTATGTCAAAAGACGACAAAAGAAAGCGCATCGTCGACGGCTTGTGAGCCCGACCAGATACGGTACAGAAAGAACGAAAAAATAAAAGATGACAGGAGCGTTGTTCATCATCATCATCATCATCAGCTCCCATGATACTGCTGTTCATAGCCACGATACCGGCCAAGAGCGCCCGCAACTCTGACGAGGGCGATGCAGCAGTGGAAGCCAAGTCGACTATATATAACCGGTGAAGCACATGCTACCACTTCGGCGACTTTGACCGCGCTGACTGACGCTTAACGCTAGGCGACCAAAAAAAAAAAAAAGAGAGAGAGACAGCCCTGAAAGCTGAGCATATATGGGCCAGTGCGGGAGAACCGATGATGATGGGGGTCTGTCCTCAATGGTCGATCACGGAGGAGTTGCTAGTACGCGATTATGTCAAAGCATAAAGAAGCGAGGCATTGTTTGGTAAATCACAAACGACCTGAAAAGCTGGTACGTAGTCTTTAACGTGGACGTGTGTGGTGACTGAGGGAGCGTGGCGGCAGCTGAGTGGGCGGCTGTAAGCAGCTG
>JAZHGK010005355.1:0-34876 GCA_037855215.1 Waitea zeae
GGAACGTCACTTGGGAAGGGCGGGAAAGACAAGGACAAGGATTGCGTGATCATGTAGGGTCGGGCACGGTGCTAACCCTTTCTACCCCATCTACTTGCTCTTGGACGCTTTGCACCTACCTACACGCATTTTCTAGTCCCTTTCTTTCCTTTTTTCACTTAGACAACACTCATCCTTATATCGATGAGCAATTTATGTTTCTAATACCCCACCTTCCCAGGATTCCTGACTGGACAATCTCACCCTCCACGTATGTATAATTTTCACATCGGACGGTCTCCCATCGATTACATCGTTCATATTGATCATACACTACACGTCGAATAGCAACTGCTTATATCTTTCTCCTCTTTGCTCTAATGGGCCTTGAGCATCTCCACGAACTTGTCGCCGAGGCTCGCCGCCGCCATCGGGTTCGCGCCGGAGACGACCTCGCGGTCGACGGTGATCTTGCCCGCCTTGGTGCCCACGTCCTCCACCATGTTCGCGCCCGCCGCGCGCAGGGCGGACTCGACCTTCTCGATCTCGCCGCCCTTGACCGTCTCCACGAGCTTCTCCTCCGCGTCCGACCAGGAGGTGATGTTGTACCCCTGGTAGGCGAACCCCGGCGAGTTCGGGGCCGACTTGGTCGACAGGAGGGCGTAGGGGCCGTGGCAGATGGTCGCTGGCGAACGATGGAATTGTCAGCAAGCGGGTTCTTTGTAACGGACAAGCTCGTATTATTGTTTGACTGCTTACCGGTCGGCTTCTTCTGGTTGTGGAAGTGCAGCAAAATGCGGCCAAGCTCCGGATCGTCTCCGAGATCGGTGAGCGGGGCGTGGCCGCCGGGGATGAAGACGCCACTGAAGCTCGCGAGCTCTTCGTCGGTGATAGAGTTGAACGGCCGAGGGGAGGCGATGTTGTTCTCGAGCTTCATCTTCTTGATTAATTCGTTTTCCTATTCGAGAGTGCAGGAGATGCTTGTCAGCGGACCACGAGAAGGCCTTTGAAGCAGTTGTGTAGGCTGTGAAGCGTTCTCTCTCACCCTGTTCTTCTCCCACCAGTTCCCGAGGAAGGCGAGTGCAGTCGACTGGGAGAGCGGGTCGATGTTGGGCTGCTTTCCATTGGGAGATGCGAACTAGCGGGCGTACGGTGAACTCGTGAGCCGAGCCGTATCTCATGTGCAATTCAATTGGTTTCAAACACACCGTCACTTCGTATCCCGCATCCAACAGCGCCGTCAACGGCTTGGCAAGTTCCATGAGGAAGAAGCCGGTCTCCTCCTGAACGACGGTCCCGTCGGACTTTTTGAGGTCGAACGAATGTGCGTCTGAGAGGATGATGAGGACTTTGGGCATGGTGTGAGATATGTTCTCTATCGCGGGACAAATCTCTGTGAGGGTTGCTTATAGAGGGTACACCGAGAGCTGGGCTTTTCTGCTTCAGCATTCGATCCACCTCTGAGTCTTTGGGACGTGCGACGTCACCTCTCTCCTCCATCTTCAACCTTCTTGACGTCAGCGCTGAGGGTATTCTAAATTTCCAGAGCTTGGGGATCATGTGCGTCAAACTTGCAACTAGACGGTCTAAGGAAACATTAGATACGGTGCTTGTCTGCCGTAAACGTCCGTAGCATGAATGATGATAAGCATGTGAAGTATGTACATAGTGAAGTTATCAATTAGCAAGTGGAAGTTGTGTGGCAAATCACCCGTTTGACCGGCGGCCCGCGGGATCAGATAGTCCGAAGGTCTGAGCCAGAAAACTGGTAGGCAAAAATGCAGTAAATTCGATTTTAAATTCCGGGGAAATGCCCCTTCTTCTCGAACATCAACACATCAGCAACCGCAACGACTATCATGGCCCCTTTCGCCCATCTACACTGACAATCAGTTATCCGTTGTTTGCACACTTGGCATATGCTACTACCATAAACACACATTTTTACTACTTTGGTTGTTTGGTGTTGATGACCAGGGACAAGTTCATTGATATCGCGTTGCAGCGGTGGAAAGCCGCTTTTCCGATAGGCGGCAGAGTTCAACGTTAAAGTTTGTCTCTAATCACATGAACCCAAGACACCCTTCCCACACAAAAGAAAATCAGCGTCCATGAGACCCACTTGTCTATGTCAGATTCGGTGGCACTGAAAGTATTCAACAATCAGGCACGGCCATCGAACTTCGGATGACTACTTCTGATGTGTTTGAATCACAGCCACGTATAACACATACTTACAGATGTGATGAGTAATCACATTCCTACACATCCCTGCAAAGTAAAGGCAACCCCCCCCCAAGCACCTCACTCATGACCAAGTCGCACGCAGAAGAACCGACCATCCTCATCTCTCGCTTCGATGTCACTAGTGATCTCGACTGTCTCGACCAAGCTATAGCCCTGCTTCGAGGGAACGTCAATCGAGACGCAGAATTGCGTGACGCGAACTACAATCTTGATGTTTTCATGTTGACCGAAGCGCTGAAAAAGCACTACGACTACATGGGAGACGGCGTTTCTCTCGACGAATGCATACAACTGCACAGAAAGGCTCTGACAAACCTTCCGCCTTCCGAGCCGATCTATGCCAGTCACATCAGCGGCCTCGGACTTGCACTCTATTGCAGCCATTACGAAAGGTCGGGCGATATAGCTTCGTTGCACGAGTCGATTTCTTTGGGTCGTCAGGCGCTCGAAATCACCAGTGATACTGACCCCAGGCGCCCTACCTTTCTAGTCGCCCTCGCACATTCTCTTTTTGTTCTGCATTTGATAGAAGGCGACGATGGCATACTTTCGGAGGCGATGTCCCTCGGTCGCACTGCGCTTGAACTATCCGCACTCGACGCCAACCGTCGTTCCGCGTCGTTAACTATTCTGGGGAATCTATTATCATTTCACCATAGGCGCTCTGGTGACATCGAGGCAATCAACGAATCCATCGACGTACAACGCGAGGCACTCCGACTGAGGCCACCAGGCTATCCTCTACGGCTAAAGACACTGAACAATCTCGCGGCGTCCTTGTTCTCGTGCGCAACGAGAACCAACCAAATAGAGTATTTGGTTGAGGCCAACCAACTGTTGAGAGAGGCGCTTCAACTCACACCTAAAGAACACTTTATGCGAAAGGGTATGCTCTTGAATCTTGGAAGTACTCTGCTTCTTCAATTCAAGACGACACAAGACGTGAACCTGTTGGACGAAGCAATAAAATCCTACAGAGACTGTCTCGAGCTGCTACAACGGGGTGACCCTAGACGGATTCATTGCATAGCCAACATAGGAATGGGACTTCATTTCTTATTCGTCTATTTTGGAGATGAGGATGCACCTATGCAGTCGATAGACTTGCTTCGTGAAGAACTTCGAGACTATAAGGAGGGTAACAACGACCAGCGCCGTACCGGAACGGTTACCCTCGCATACCTACTTTACGATGCCTACATCATAAAGAACGACGAGAGCACACTTCAGGAGGCTATTTCTCTGTACCATGAGCTCATTGGCATGTACAGCCCAGGACATGTAGATTTACCCAGTCATACTGCAGAATTGGCACAGGCCGTATCTGCATATTCCGAGCATACGAACAGCTATACTTTGTGTACAGAGGCCATCGGCTATTACCGCGACGCCCTCGCGCTTTATGCACCCGAAAGCCCCTACCGGCCCAACACGCTAAACGAACTTGGCGCGACACTCCAGCGAGCCTATGAACACACCAAAGACTCGGAATTTCTTGAGGAAGCCCTTCGTTGTCATCATCTCGCTTTGACTTTATACCCCTCTGGAGACCCCCGAATTTACGAGACGCATCACCTCATAGCCCGCGTGTTCCTTCGCTCATCCCCGCTCTTTTCCTGGGATCAAGCAATGTCGCACTTTGCTCAAGCGAGCACGGACTGTAACCCAATGGCGAGAAAGGCGTTTAAGTTGCTATCAGAGTCCATCAAGATGGTAGAGTCTGTGTTAGCACGCGAGAGTGAGCCTTCTCCCAACTCTGCAGAAAAGACTGTAGATCTCTACAGTAGCGCCATCAACCTTTTGCCCAGAGCCGCTAACTATGGACTGGATGCCCGTTCGCGCCTCCGTGAGCTCGCCGGTGCCGAACAACTCTGTCGTTCCGCGAGTGCTCGCGCTTTCCTTCTCGGACGTACTCCCCTTGCGTTAGAGCTTCTCGAAGAGGGCAAAGCCGTCTTCTGGACGAACACGCTTCGCATGCGAGAGACCGCCTTCAACGTGCTTCCCGGCGAAGATCGAGACGTTCTTCTTCCCCTCCTTCAGAAGCTGGATGCTGGAGCTCAGTCGGCGTCCTTTGCAACAGACCGAACAAAACTTGAGAAGTTGGTTTCGGAACGTCGACGAATGAATGACGAAGCAGAGAAAATGATCGACGAGATTCGTTCCCGCCCTGGCCTCGAACGCTTCTTAAAGCTCCCGTCTTTTTCAGACTTGTCTCAGGCTGCTTATCGCGGGATAGTGGTTGTACTTGTGGCCAGCGCCCTTGGATGCTTTGCTCACGTAATTACAAGGTCTGCGGAAACAGTCTCGATACCTCTTACCCAAGTGACCCCTTCGACTATGAAGACCATGATCGTCGGGATCCAGAGTTCAAACATGCGTGACCGCCGCGACGGAAACATCGATGAAAGCGATGGCACAGATCGTTTGAGCATGCGAAAGCAGCGCAATGGTCCTGACTCGGCGGCTCTTACCGTTCTGGCCAGTATATGGACTCAGATCGTCCGTCCTATCTTTTCGTCACTTAACCTTACAGTAAGTTTTTCTTCCATGGTTGTATATGGTCTGGGCTCAACAAAAGCGCAGAGGTCGAGTGGGCGATCGCGCCCTCGCATTCACTGGTGCCCAACAGGAGAGTTCACCTCTTTACCTTTGCATGCAGCGGGGCTCTACGAAGGTCCCAATCGAGCCTGCGTATCAGACTACGCTATATCGTCCTACACACCCTCCCTATCTATCCTTATCAAATCTCAGCGAGCATTCAAGCCAGTGACCTGCGCGAATACCAGAACGCTGCTAATCGCCGAGGCGAACGCACCAGGGCTTCCGCCGCTCCCAAAGGTTATTGAAGAGATCTCCTGCATCAAAGATATCTTTTCCGGTGTGGCTACTATTATTAACGACATTACCGTCCCCGCAGCAGAGGAATCGGTTCTGAAGCATCTACCGACGGCTCATATTTTACACCTTGCTTGCCACGGACAGCAACTCCCAAACCCATTGGACAGTCGCTTTGTGCTTAAAGACAGTCAGCTGACTATATCCGCTCTGATGAACCTCAACCTCCCAGATGCGGTGTTAGCTTTCTTGAGTGCGTGCGAGACGGCAAAAGGCGACACAAACCAACCAGACCAGGCTGTCCATCTTGCCGCCTCAATGTTGTTTTGCGGCTTCCGTAGTGTGATTGCAACCATGTGGTGAGCTTGCTCCAACTTATGCTTTCCTATCTTCCTTTAACAACGGGTGGAAAACAGGTCCATGAATGACGCTGACGGCCCTTCAGTAGCCAGACGGGTTTACGAAACCTTACTTAGCAAGGATAATATCGACGTCGACGACATACCGTACGCGTTGGATGACGCAGTACAGAGTCTGCGCTCCGCAGGAGTATCGCCTGCTCGATGGGCAACGTTTATTCATATGGGCGCATAAAAGAGGAAACTTCGGAAAATAAAGGCCACGAACCAATTTTGTTGCCTTTTGTGTGATACTTCATGTAAGAGTATGGATGTATCGTAATAATACAACAGTGAGCTGGCAGTGATGATACTTACGTGTAATTTCAGTTGTCTCTCGGCTTTTTCCAGAATAGTTTCAAAATATAGTTGAGCTGTGTTAACAACCTCCAGGTCGTTGCTAGCGTCAACGAGCTGGCCATGAGCGAAGAATAGGCTAGAATACAACTAAGTGAATAACGTGAACACACCAAATGAAGGTTTGTCGCAGATCAGCGCGCTTAGACTCACGCGTACTCACGCCAGATCTGGCTCCGGGAGTCTACTGGTTCTTGAGTTGGCGTGGCTTGAGCCTGAGGTAGGATCCAGCATGGGACACTTTTTTTGCGATATCTTATCAGCCGTGCACTTTTACCTCACACGAAAATTCAGGCTTACTCTTCTACTCATCAGCTATGCAAAGCATAACTTTTTCTTCTGAAGAAGGCATCGTAAATCTGGTGGCCGGGTGTACAAAAAAGTGACCCGTGGGTAACTCATGCTTAGTAGAGGGCTCTAGCCTGAGGACTTCAAACGAAGCGCGCGCCCCGGGTAACGCGGTGACCGGTGACCCCACGGCTTGTCCTCTCCCGGTCTAGTTCCTCCGTCATCCGCCTCCCGCTGAGGCGCCGCTCTTGCAGACGCCGCTCGTTTCCTTGTTCGCCCTTCACACTATCGCGTCAAATCTTTCTCTTCTTTCTCCCATCCACCCACCCATCTGGGTCGGCGCACTGGGGGTTCCTCGGCACACTCCCGGTACGCTCGGCCAGGTGCGCGGTCGACCGCATTGTGGAGCCATGGTCTCTCCCTCATGCAGGGCTCAGGTGAACTTGGGGCGTGCGTAACATAGGTAGCGAATTTCTAAACCTCCAAAACTTGATATCATGTGCATCAAATTATAAGGATGAACGCTTGAGGACATGTTGTGGATGGCGTGTGCCTATCGTAAACACCCGTGATGTGTATGATGGTAAGCATGGGAAGTGCGTATTGAAGTTATCAGTTAGCGAGCGCAAATAGTGTGGCGAAATACCCATTTGTCCGGCGGCCGCGGGATCATATACATACTTAGTATTCCGAAGCTCCGAGTCAGAACCGGCGGACAAAAATGGATTGATAGCAGGCAGTAAAGTACTCCTTCATCATTACCTCCTTCTCGAATCACTAATGGCTCTCACGTCGGCAACTTGGTTCATTTCACTATTTCTGCGCTTAGCATATTTTACAGTCCTACAAACATACTTTACTGCTTTGGCTGAGGACATGTTAGCAACGATAGCCACTCAATTGAAGACATTCTAATGGTGTTACATATTATGCATCACGGCAGCTCTGCCGTGACACAGGCCCTACCCTACCCCGTTCCTATCTTTCTTCTCTCGTGACCAACTGTATCCATGGGCAGACCGTTACTGCTATGTCGCTGCATTCGATGTCGTTCTTCTAGCGCTTACATGAACTCGGAACGCCTTTCTCACACAGGGGAACGTCTATCTGCTCCGCTTATCTTGTCAAATTATGCATCACTAAGACTCAACAATCAGGCACTGCCATGGAACTTCGGACACATCCTGTACCGTAGCCGCGTATAAAATAAGTAGATGTTGCAAGTGAGTACATTCCCACAAACCCCGTAGAGCAAAAGCAACCTCACAGATAATCGTCTGATCCATGACCGAGATGCACACAGACGATCCATCCATCCTCATCTCTCAATTCGATGCCACCAGTAACCTTGGTTGTCTCACCCGAGCCATTACGCTTCTTCGGGAGAAAACCAGTCATGACTCCAGCTCACCCGGCGACGCTAACTATAATTCTGATGTTTACATGTTAACTGAGGCACTCAAAAAGCACTACGACTACATGGGAGACGTCCTCTCTCTCGAAGAATGTATCCGATTGCACAGAAAAGCCTTGACGTATCTCACACCTTCCGAGCCGATCTATGCCAGTCACATCAGTCAACTCGGACTCGCGCTCTATTGCAGCTATTACGAAAAGACGGCCGACATGGCCTCCATTCGGGAGTCAATTTCCTTAGGTCGACAAGCGCTGGAAATCACTAATGATGCCGACGATAGGCGTTCTTCTTTTCTTGTCGCGCTTGCCAGCTCCCTTTTCGTTTTGTCCATTATAGAAGACGATGACGAAGTACTTTCAGAGGCGATCACTCTTTGCCGTACTGCCCTTGGACTCTGCGCGTCTGAGAACGATCGCTCCGGGCCGTTGAATGCTCTAGGCAGTTTATTGGCCCTTCGTCATAGGCGCTCAGGAATCATCGAGGAGATTAACGAAGCCATCGAGGTACTGCGTGAGGCACTCCGATTACGGCCGCCAGGCTGTCCTCCACGGCTAAAGACGCTGAACAACCTCGCGGGGTCCTTGATCACGTGCGCGAGGTTATCCAACCAAATAGACTTTGTGATCGAGGCCAACCAGCTGTTGAAGGAGGCGCTTCAGCTCATGCCCGTCGAGCATCCTGCCCGACCGGGTGTCTTCTTGAACCGTGGACAGACGCTGTTTCTTCAATTCGATACCACACAGGACGTAAACTTGCTGGACGAAGCGACAGAATCTTATCGACAGAGCCTTCAATTACGGCCTCGGAATCATCCCAAGCGGATTGACTGCATAGCCAACATAGGATTCGGGCTACACCTGCAGTTTGTGCATTTAGGAGACGAAGATGCGCCTCTGCAGTCGATCGACTTGGTTCGTGAAGGCGTTCGGGATTGCGAAGATAGTAGCAACGAGCAACGTCGGACAGGAATGGAGACCCTTGCACTGCTGCTTCTGGACCTCTACAAAATAAAGAAGGACGAGAGTGCGCTCCAGGAAGCCATTTCTCTGTATCGTGAGGTGGTCAACACGTACAACGAAGGTCACACTGACCTGCCCAACGATGTTGCGGGCTTGGCGAGGGCTGTATCCGCGTATTCCGAGCATACAAACAGCTATACCTTATGCACAGAGGCAATTAGTCATTTCCGTGAGGCTCTCAGACTCTATACGCCTGAAAGCGTTTACCGACCCGATCTGTTAAACGAACTTGGCAAGGCACTTCAGCGAGCATACAAGCATACAAAAGATGTCAGCTTTCTCGAAGAGGCCCTTCGCTCTCATCGTCTCGCTCTGAGTTTATATCACCCTGGAGATCCTCGAATCTATGAGACGCATCACTTCATAGCCCATGCGTTTCTCCGCTCATCCCAGCTCTTTTCCTGGGAACAAGCAACGTCACATTTCGCTCAGTCTAACAAGAATTGTGATCCAATGGCGAGAAAGGCCTTCAAAACGTTATCGGAGTCGATCGAGTTGGTAGAGTCCGTGTTAGCATGTGAGAATGAGCCTTCTATGGATTCTATACAGCAGACGGTAAATCTCTACAGCAGCGCGATCAACCTTTTGCCAAGAGCTGCTAACTATGGGTTGGATGCTCGTTCGCGTCTCCGTGAGCTTGCAGGCGCGGAACAACTCTGTCGTTCCGCAAGCGCTCGCGCTTTTCTCCTCGGACATACTCCCCTTGCGTTAGAGCTTCTCGAAGAGGGCAAAGCCGTCTTTTGGACGAACACACTTCGCATGCGAGCAACCGCCTTTGACGTACTTCCTGATAACTATCGAGAAGTTCTTCTACCCCTCCTCCAAAAGCTGGACGCCGGAGCTCAGTCGATGTCCCTCACAGCAGACAGAACAAAGCTCGAATCGTTGGCCTCTGAACGGCGCAGAATGAATAATCAAGCGGAGAAAATTATCGACGAGATTCGGTCTCGTCCTGGTTTAGAGGGCTTTCTGAAGATTCCATCTTTCGTAGAGCTATCACAGGCGGCTTGTCGTGGAATAGTAGTCGTGCTCGTGGCCAGCAATCTAGGCTGTTTTGCTCATGCGATTCTAAAGTCTGGGGGAACGGTCTCAATCATCCTTAATGGACTGACGCCTTCGATTCTGAAGACCATGGCTATTAGCGTTCAGAGCTCAGATTTACGCGACCGCCGCGACGCAAACGTTAACGAAAACGATGGCGCAGATCGGTTGGCTATGCGAAGGCAGCGCGCCAGCTCTGATTCGGCGGCTCTTACCATTCTCGCCAATATATGGCATCAAATCGTTCGTCCCATCTTTTTATCACTCAAGCTTACAGTGAGTGTATATTCTATTGTCGTATTTGACCTGGGCTTACTGGAGGTGCAGAAATCTAGTGGCCGATCGCGCCCTCGTGTTCACTGGTGTCCAACAGGAGAGTTCACGGCTTTGCCTTTGCACGCAGCGGGACTCTATGAAGGTCCGAATCGAGAATGCGTTTCCGACTACGCTATATCGTCCTACACGCCCTCCCTGTCTATTCTCATCAAATCTCAGAGAGCATTCATCCCAGTACCCCGTGCAGATATCAGGGCACTGCTGGTCGCCGAGGCGAACGCTCCAGGACTTCCGCCGTTACCAAAAGTTGTAGAAGAGGTCTCCTGCATCAAGAAGGCCTTTTCCGGCTCAGCTACTATCATCAACGATGTGACACTTCCCCCAGTAGAGGAGTCGATCTTGGGGGATCTGCCAATGGCTCACATTCTTCACCTTGCCTGTCACGGACAGCAACTTCCGAACCCCCTCGATAGTGGTTTTTTGCTGAGAGATGGTCAGTTGACTATATCTGCTCTGATGAACCTCAACCTTCCCGATTCAGTGCTGGCATTCTTGAGTGCGTGTGAGACTGCCAAAGGCGACGCAAATCAGCCAGACCAGGCCGTTCATCTTGCAGCTTCGATGCTATTTTGCGGCTTCCGTAGTGTGATTGCTACCATGTGGTAAGGGTTTTTTTTTCACTTTTTCCCTAACTTCCTTTATTGACGGTGAGAGCCAGGTCAATGAACGATGCCGATGGCCCTTCGGTGGCCAAACGGGTTTACGGGACTTTACTTAGCAAGGATACTATTGATATTGATGACATACCGTACGCATTGGATGACGCAGTACAGAGTCTGCGGTTCGCGGGAGTGTCTCCAGCCCGATGGGCGACGTTTATTCATATGGGCGCATAAGAGAGGACACTTGCATGTCGTGAACACGACAGCCTGCTGGCGTGCACCAATGGATCGGAGGTTCGCTTTGGGTTGGGTTGGATTGGATTTTCCTTCTTACTATATATAATAAACTCGCATCTCACATATCCTAAATTTTACGAAATCAACGCCATTCTACGCTACTTTCGTCCCTCGTGTGGTTCCCCAATCCTCGGTTCTCGATCCCTCGCCCCTCGACCTACATTTTGTCTTTTCCCTTCATTTCAGGCCGGTCCCTGACATTGCACAGCAAGGGCCACAGCCGAATTTTTCTGCCTTTGATCTGATACTTTCTAGAGCATCTGGATGTATTGTAATAATGTAACATGTAAGTACATGAGTGGTTGATGATGCGAGTCATCTGGGGTTGTGTAGTGTAATGGTTTAGTGCGCGCCCACTGACTCGCTGCTTAACTTTTAGGCGAACGTGAGTTTGCGAGTGTGGCAAGGCCACGGATCACAACGGCGCTATCTGTGAGGCTAGGCTTCTCCTGCAGGACCCTCTTGTAGTAGCGACAAAGCAAATGCATTAGAGGTAAAAGAGTGTACATTGTATATAGGTTCGATGCAAAATAGAAAGAATGTGGGCGGGGCCCGCAGGGCCTCGGCGTTACACGGGTTGCCGCAGGTAGGAACGAGTGCCCGTCGGGTGGGCGGGCATCGCGCACGGCTGGGCAGGGATCGGTGGGTTCACGTGAAACCTGTCAAGGGGAGAGGTGAGCAAGTGAGCCTGGGCGGAAAACCGTGATCGACGCGGTGTGGAGAGTTGGAGTGCCGAGACGCAAGGGCTTTGGTGCCCTCGAGTCTCGATGTTCCTACTCTGCCTGGTGTGATCTCCTATGAGATTGTGCCACGCTAAAATACGTCTTTATCTCGCGCTGCGGTGGGTGGGTGGGCAGCGCGAAAATGGCGAGGGATTCGCAGCGAGGCCAAGCGACGTGGCGGAAGAGAGACAAGCGATGCTGTCCCGCCCGGCGCCTGTGACGTCGTCGCGTGCTCCGCGTCACAGCTCCTCGAGTTCTGCCTTGACCTCTCCGAGGTCACGCCAAATTCCTTTGGTATCTGGCAGGCCCTTGTCCTCAAAACTTTAGCCCAACAACGACTTCTGTCAGCGTTAGTGACCTGAACTGCTTATTGTCTTCCCCGGGCCTTGAGATCATGCGCATCGACATACAAAAGTTGTTCGAGATATGTTTAAGTTAAAGGTGGTATTTGTCTGTCGTAGGTACCTGTGACATGAATCATGTAAGGCCCTGTTCGATAGTTGCGAACCGGAAGGAAGGACGTGTAGGAAGGCAATTTTGAGGCTAGACTACTGAGCGTGACTCGTCAGCTCTTCCTACACGTCCTTCCTTCCGGTTCGCAACTATCGAACAGGGCCTAAATGTTTAAGCAGCAGTAAGCCCTCAGTACTTGTGTAAGTAGAAGTTTTATGGCAAAGTATTTTTTCCACCTGTGACAACGGAACCATATGTAACAGTCCGAGTCAGACTCGGCAGGCAAAAATGGATTGATGCTAAGGAGTAAAATTTTTCATTGCTTACCCGGAAATGACCTGGAAATGACCCTCCTTCCGTCAAATCACGACGCGACTTCCGAGCCTGTCAGAAACTCGCTGTCAACGCTACGCGCGCTATTGGCATACTATGCTACATGCGATCTATGTCTACCGCGCCGACCCGCACCCATCTGAGCCCAGTAGGTGGGACAGGCCGCGGCTCGCGATGGACTGCGGTTGGCCGCGCCTGGAGCGAACCTGGAGGGTGCTGAGGGACCCCTTTCCGGTGTGCCGGCCCAGACGAGTGGGTGGGTGGGAGAAAAATGGAGTCGATCCGACAGCATGATGCTAAGTGAGGGAGGCGATAGAGCTGCTCCTACGCCAACAGTGATTAGTAGGGCTAAGGGAAGGGAGAAGCGAGTGCTGGCCACGTGAAAAGAAGTGGAATGCCTCAACGTTGCGCGCTCCGCGCGCCGCGAGTTCTGTGACTCCTAAAGTCATGCCAACTTTGGTTCTCCTTGTACATTTGGCGTGTTTCTAAATCCTAACAATCACAAAAATCAAGGGGGTCGCGGAGTGTACAATGCCAACTTCGCCGGCTCCCACTCGCCCATCTCTTCGATGATCTTGCACTGCACATGCAGGCTCCAATCTCACTCAGACGCCACACACCAGTGCTCTTCACCCATCCACGTTTCACACTGGTTGTCTACTGTTTATTGGCGTGTTTTACTGCTATAAACACGTTTTTACTGCTTTAGCTGAGGATCTGCTAGTGTTGACATCTAGGAGGTCAAGTTCCTTAATATTGCGTCACAGTGGAGAGCCGTTTCTCGGCGGCAGAGTTCAATATCATTCGTCTAATTACATGAATCCAAAACACGCTGATCACGTAAGAACAACATTCATCAAATCTTCTAGTCTGTGTCACATTCTGCACCCCTGAGAGTATTTAACCATGTGGAGCTACGGATGCTTTCAGTATAACCGAATCGCAGTCGCATAAAGTACTATGATTCAAGTACAAATAGCACAAGTGATTGTGTTCTTGCGCATCCCTGCCAGCTAAAGACAACCTCCCAGCAAGCATCTCATTTATGACCAAGTCGCATAGAGAAGAACCACCTAGCCTCATCTCTCGCTTCGATGTCACTAGTGATATCAGCTGTCTTGTTCAAGCTATATCCCTTCTTCGAGAGAATGTCAGTCGAAGCACAGATTCGTGTGACGCGGACTACAACCTTGACGTCTTCATGTTAGCCGAGGCGCTGAAAAAGTACTATGACTACATGGGAGACCGTGCCTGTCTCGACGAATGCATACAACTACACAGAAAGGCTCTCACATATCTTTCGCCTTCCGAGCCAATTTACCCTAGTCATATCAGTGGCCTCGGATTTGCCCTCTACTGCAGCTATTACGAAATGGCGGGTGACATGGGTTGCTTTCAGGAGTCAATTTCTTTAGGTCGGCAGGCACTCGAAACAACCAGTGACAACGACCCCAGGCGCCCTAATTTTCTAGTTGCCCTCGCACATTCTCTTTTTGTTCTCCATCTGATGGAAGGCGACGATGGTATACTTTCAGAGGCGATGTCTCTGGGCCGCACTGCGCTTGAATTGTCTACACTTGATGTCAACCATCGCTCGGCATCGTTAACCATTCTGGGGAATCTATTATCCTTTCACCATAGGCGTTCTGGTGACATAGAGGCCATTAATCAATCTGTGGATCTGCTGCGTGAGGCACTTCGACTCAGGCCACCAGGCTACCCTTTGCGGCTGAGGACTCTAAACAATCTCGCAGCGTCCTTGTTCTCGTGCGCGACGATAACCAATCAAACAGAGCTTTTGGTCGAGGCCAATCAGCTGTTGAGGGAGGCGCTCCAACTCGCGCCCAAAGAGCATTTTATCCGAAAGGGTCTCTTTCTGAACCTCGGGAGTACTTTGCTTGTTCAATTTGAAGTGACACTAGACGTGAATCTGTTGGACGAAGCGATACAATCCTACCGACATGGTCTCCAGCTGCTGCCACGGGGCGATCCTAGACGCATCAATTGCATAGCCAATATAGGATCAGGATTACATTTCCAGTTTATTCACTTGGGAGATGAGGACGCACCCTTACAGTCGATAGACCTGCTTCGTGAAGAACTTCGGGACTGGAAGGATGGTAGCAATGAATCGCGTCGCTCCGGCATAGTTGCCCTTGCATCCCTACTTTACGATGTCTACACTATAAAGAAGGACGAGAACGCACTTCAGGAGGCTATTTCTCTATACCGTGAAGTTGTCTGCACGCACAACCAAAGTCACATAGATATACCCGATCATACTGCATGCTTGGCAAGGGTCCTATATGCGTATTCCGAGCATACAAATAGCCATGCTTTGTGCATGGAGGCAATCGGATATTACCGCGACGCCCTAGCACTTTATGCACCCGAAAGTACTCGCCGGCACAACGTGCTAAACGAACTTGGCAGGGCACTTCAGCGAGCGTACGAGCATACCGAAGATACCAGATTTCTTGAAGAAGCCCTTCATTCTCATCATCTTGCTCTGACTTTATACCCCTCAGGAGACCCTCGGATCTACGAGACTCATCATTTCATAGCCCACGTGCTTCTCCGCTCGTCACCACTCTTTTCATGGGACCAAGCAATGTTGCATTTCGCTCAGGCAAGCACGGACTGTAACCCAATGGCGAGAAAGGCATTCAAGTCGCTATCAGAGTCGATTGAGATAATTGAGTCTGTGTTAGCGCGCGGGAATGAGCCTTCTCTGTGTTGTATACAAAGCACAGTAGATCTCTACAGTAGCGCAATTAATCTTTTGCCCAGAGCCGCTAACTATGGACTGGATGCCCGTTCACGCCTCCGCGAGCTCGCCAGCGCCGAACAGCTCTGTCGTTCCGCTAGCGCTCGCGCTTTTCTTCTCGGACGTACTCCCCTTGCGTTAGAGCTTCTCGAAGAGGGCAAAGCCGTCTTTTGGACGAACACGCTTCGCATGCGAGAGACCGCCTTCAACGTGCTTCCCGACGAAGATCGAGACGTTCTTCTTCCCCTCCTTCAGAGGCTGGATGCTGGAGCTCAGTCGGCATCCCTTGCAACAGATCGAACCAAACTTGAGAAGTTGGTCTCTGAACGCCGTAGAATGAACGAAGAAGCGGAGAAGATGATCGACGAGATTCGATCCCGCCCTGGCTTGGAACGCTTCCTGAGGATCCCGACGTTTTTAGACCTATCTCAGGCGGCCTGTCACGGAATAGTGGTCGTGCTTGTAGCCAGTAACCTTGGCTGTTTCGCTCATGTCATTCCAAAACCTGGGGAAGTCGTCTCAACATCTCTTCCGGGTGTGACCCCTTCGACTCTGAAGACAATGATTGTCGGTATTCAGAGCTCAAACCTACGTGACTGCCGCGACGCAAATGTTGATGAAGGCGATGATACAGATCGCTTGGCGATGCGAAGACAACGCAACAGCTCTGACTCGGCAGCTCTTACCGTTCTCGCCAAAATATGGAACCAGATAGTTCATCCTATCTTTTCGTCAGTTAATCTTGTTGTAAGTTTTTTAACGTTGTGTTTAATATGAGCTCACCGGAGGCGTAGAAATCGAGTGGCCGATCGCGCCCTCGCGTTCATTGGTGCCCAACAGGAGAGTTCACCTCTTTACCCTTGCATGCAGCAGGGTGCTACGAGGGAGCCAATCAGGCATGCGCATCGGACTACGCTATATCATCCTACACGCCCTCTCTGTCAATTCTCATCAAATCCCAACACGCATTCAAACCAATGTCCTGCGTAAGCATCAGAGCGTTGCTGGTAGCCGAAGCGAACGTGCCAAGTCTTCCGCCGCTACCAAAGGTTATCGACGAGGTTTCCTGCATCAAAGAGACCTTTTCCGGTTTAGCCACTATCATTAACGACTTTACCGTTCCCCCAACAGAGGAATCAATTCTGAAGGATCTGCCGACGGCCCATATTCTACACCTTGCTTGCCACGGACAGCAACTCCCGAACCCGCTTGAAAGTCGATTTTTGCTTAAAGATGGTCAACTGACGATATCCGCTTTGATGAACCTCAACCTCCCGGATGCTGTCCTTGCGTTCTTGAGCGCGTGCGAGACTGCTAAAGGCGACGCGAATCAGCCGGACCAGGCCGTCCATCTTGCGGCCTCGATGCTATTTTGCGGCTTCCGTAGTGTGATAGCAACAATGTGGTAAGTTCATTGTAGCATTTTTTTTATTACCTTATATTGACGGGCGTGAAACAGGTCAATGAACGACGCCGACGGCCCTTCGGTAGCCAGACGGGTCTATGAAAGCTTGCTCAGCAAGGACACTATCGAAATCGACGACATACCGTATGCGTTGGATGACGCAGTGCAGAGTCTGCGGTCTGCAGGAGTTTCGCCAGCGCGATGGGCGACGTTTATTCACATGGGCGCATAAGGGCGTTGCCGAAACGGAGACCAGAGACAACCTCTTGTTCCTTTGGTTTGATGTTTTCTTTCATATCATGAATGCATTGTAATAACGTAACAATGAGCGAGTGATGATATGTGCAGTTCCAATCGCGTCTCAGCTTCTTTCAGGGCAGCGGGCTCAAACCGTTTCGCTGTACTAACAACCTCCAAGCCGTTGCTAGCGTAAGCGAGCTGGTCATAGGGAGATAATAAGTTACAATACAAATAAGTAAACAACGCGAACGCACCAGATACGGGTTTACAGTTGAACGAACTGTCTGAGATTCGTATCTACAAATACTCGCTGCCATGAAGCCTCTATGCCTTTTTGAGATGCTGTGCTCGAAATACAAGCCTGATACAAATAGTAGGTTTGGGCAATAGAGGATCGAATGGTAAATTCAAGCTCGACCGACACCTGAATGATGGCGTAAAGTGGCTTCGGAAGCGGTCGGCAGTGCAGACGATAGCTGTGCTCCCACACCCACTGCGCCACTTCGTGTTGTTGTGGGAAAAGGGCACCAGAAGTGCTCTCGTCTTGATTTTATCATGAGCGCCCGGCCGAACCCTTTGCACGGGCAGTGAAGCAGGGGCACGCTCCAACTCAGCGCGCATCAACTGAACGAGTGCTACAAAGCATATAGAAAGATGAGGAGGTGCGATAGCAAGGTACTGCAAACAGGGTTATGCTAGTAGCGTCACCACAGGCACGAACGAAAAGTTCGCTTGAGAAAGGTGGAAAAGACGATGATAAGGGCTGTGTGATTGTTTAGGGCTATGCAGGCGTGGTGTGAGGCTCTCTGTGTATGTACATACGTCACTGCGCTCACCTCTCAACCACCTCGGTCGCATCTGTACGAGAGGGCGCGGATCGACGTCAGGCGATTGGCCCCGCCTTGAACATAGCCGGGAGGGTGCCGAGGAACTGCCGGTGCGCCGGTCCAAACGGCCTGTGTTGAAGATGAGCTGGAAGGCGAAGAGAAAGAGCTGAGACGACGGAAGAGGAGTGGAGGAGCGGGTGAGCGGCGTCTGAGAGGGGCACCTCTCGGCGCGAGAGGACTCGTCGGGCCGGAAAGGGCAAGGCCGCGGATCAACCGCGCGACCGCTGGTCCTCGATTTTCAGCGCCCGAAGCGACTCTGCCAACGCCGGCGCGCTGGGAGTTTCTCCTCAGTTCAAATTCCCTCCCGCCGGTTATACTTGCGCTCCAGGCTCGGCCGACCGTAGCGTCGATCTGTGGCACCTCCCACCTGCAGGGCTCAGGTGGTTACGCGGCATGCATAGTACAGACACTAAGGTCAATCACGTCCATCTGGTTTATACAAACCCGAAACACCCTTCTCACACAAGAAAAAAATTAACGTTCATGACCCACTTATCTATCAAATTCGGCGGCCTAAAAGGACTCAGCGATCAGGTACGGCTATGGAACTCCGGATGAATACTTCTGGTGTGTTTGAATCACAGCCGCGTATAATACATATGGGATGAGCAATCATACTTAATCTTGCACATCCCTAGAAAGTAAAGGCAAACTCCCACCAAGCACCTCACCTATGACCGAGTCCCACACAAAAGAATCGTCCAATCTCATCTCCCGCTTCGATGCCACTAGTGATCTCGACTGTCTCGACCAAGCTATCGTCCTTCTTCGAGGGAACGTCGATCGAGACGCAAGTTCGCGTGATGAAAACTACAATACGGACGTTTTCATGTTAGCCGAGGCGCTGAAAAAGCACTACGACTATATGGGGGACGGCACCTCTCTCAACGAATGCATACAGCTGCACAGAAAAGCTCTAACGTATCTCTCGCCTTCTGAGCCGACTTACGCCAGTCATATCAGCAGCCTCGGATCGGCACTCTATTGCAGCTTCTACGAAAAGACGGCCGATATAGCTTCTTTGCACGAGTCGGTTTCTTTGGGTCGCCAGGCGCTCGAAATAACCAGCGATGCCGACCCTAGACGCCCTACTTTCCTAGTTGCCCTCACCACTTCTCTCCTTGTTCTGTACGTGATAGAAGGCAACGATGCCGTACTTTCAGAGGCGATGGCCCTGGGTCGCACTGCGCTTGGACTATGCAAAACTGACCACAATGATCGTTCCGCATCGTTGAATGTTCTGGGCAACATGTTATCCATTCACTACAGGCGTTCTGGTAGCATCGAGGCAATCAAAGAGGCAATCGAGCTACTGCGCGAGGCGCTCCGACTGAGACCACCGGGCCACTCTCTACGGGTGAAGTCGCTGAACAATCTCTCAGCGGTTTTGTTCACGTACGCGACTGTCGCCAACAAAACGGAGTTTTTGGTCGAGGCCAACCAGCTGTTGAGGGAGGCGCTCCAACTCGCGCCCAAAGAGCATCCTATGCGAGTGGGTATCTTTTTGAACCTCGGAAGCGCTCTGCTTCTTCAATTTGAGGCGACACAAGACGTGAACCTGTTGAACGAAGCGACGCAATCTTACCGGCAGAGCCTCCAACTGCAGGCACGGGGGGATCCCAGACGGATCGATTGCATAGCCAGCATAGGGTTGGGGTTGCATTTACAGTTTGTCCATTTGGGAGATGAGGACGCGCCTCTGCAGTCGATAGACTTGCTTCGCGAAGAACTTCGAGACTCCAAAGATAGTAGCCGCGAGCTACGTCGTTCTGGGACAGTTGCCCTTGCGTCCCTACTTTATGATGTCTACACCATAAAGAAGGACGAGAGCGCACTTCAGGAGGCTGTTTCCTTGTACCGTGAGGTTGTTAGCATGCTCAACCAAGGTCATGTAGATTTACCTGAGCATACTGCTGGCTTAGCGAGACTCTTATATGCTTATTCTGAGCATAAAGGCAGCTATGCTCTATGCACGGAAGCAATCGGCTACTACCGCGATGCCCTCGCACTTTACGCACCCGAAAGCACTTACCGTCCCAACGTGCTAAACGAACTTGGAAGGGCGCTCCAGCGAGGGTATGAGCATACCAAAGATGCTGAGTTTCTTGAGGAGGCCCTCCGTTCCCACCACCTCGCTCTCAGCTTATATTCATCTGGTGACCCCCGCCTCTATGAAACACATCACTTCATTGCCCACGTGTTTCTCCACTCGTCTCCGCTCTTTTCTTGGGAACAAGCAATGTCGCATTTCTCTCAGGCCAACAAGGATTGCAATCCAATGGCCAGGAAGGCATTCAAGCTGTTATCGGAGTCCATCGACATGGTAGAGTCTGTGTTAGCGCGCGAAGATGAACCACCATCTCTAGACTCTGCAGAAAAGACGGTAAACCTCTACAGCAGCGCCATCGACCTTTTGCCCAGGGCCGCTAACTATGGACTGGATCCCCATTCACGCCTCCGCGAGCTTGCCGGCGCCGAACAGCTCTGTCGTTCCGCGAGTGCTCGCGCTTTTCTTCTCGGACGTACCCCTCTCGCGATAGAGCTTCTCGAAGAGGGCAAAGCCGTCTTTTGGACGAACACGCTTCGCATGCGAGAAGCAGCCTTCAACGTACTTCCTGACGAAGACAGAGAGTTTCTTCTCCCCCTACTCCAAAAGCTGGATGCCGGAGCTCAGTCTGTGTCCCTCGCCACAGATCGAACCAAGCTGGAGAAGCTGGTCTTGGAACGCCGTCGAATGAATGATGAAGCGGAGAAGATGATCGACAACATTCGTTCGCGCCCGGGCCTAGAACGCTTTCTGAAGATCCCGTCTTTTTTGGAGTTATCTCAGTCGGCTTCTCACGGGATAGTGGTTGTACTTGTGGCCAGCAGTCTCGGCTGTTTCGCTCACATAATTCCTAAACCCGGCGAGACCGTCTCGGTGTCTCTGACCGGAATGACCCCTTCAACACTGAAAACCATGATAATTGGCATTCAAAGCTCCAACCTGCGGGACCGTCGCGATGCAAATGCTGATGAAAGCGATGGCATAGATCGTTTGGCTATGCGAAGACAGCGCAACGGTTCTGATTCGGCGGCTTTTATCATTCTTGCCAACATATGGTATCAGATCGTTCGTCCCATCTTTTTATCACTCAATCTTACAGTAAGTTTTTAGTTCATTGTTGTATTTTGCCTGTGCTGACTGGAGGTGCAGAAATCTAGTGGTCGATCGCGCCCTCGTGTTCATTGGTGTCCGACAGGAGAGTTCACGGCTTTGCCTTTGCATGCAGCAGGACTTTACGAAGGTACCGGCCAAGAATCCGTGTCGGACTACGCTATATCGTCCTACACGCCCTCCCTTTCTATCCTTATCAAATCTCAGCAGGCATTCAAGCCAGTGCCCTGCGCGGAAATGAGGGCGCTGCTGATTGCCGAGGCAAACGCACCAAATCTCCCACCATTACCAAAGGTTATCGAGGAGGCTTCCTACATCAAAGAGGTTTTTTCTGGCTTGGCCACCATTGTCAACGACATCTCCGTTTCTCCCGAAGAGGAATCGATTTTGAAGGACTTGCCGACAGCTCATATCGTTCACCTTGCCTGTCATGGACAACAACTACCGAACCCGCTCGATAGTCGCTTTTTGCTCAAGGACGGTCAGCTGACTATATCAGCTCTGATGAACCTTAACCTTCCAGATGCAGTGTTAGCATTCCTGAGCGCGTGTGAGACGGCTAAAGGCGATGTGAACCAGCCAGACCAGGCCGTTCATCTTGCGGCTTCGATGCTATTTTGTGGCTTCCGCAGTGTGATCGCAACCATGTGGTAGGTTCACTTTCGGTAGTTCGCTTTTATCTTTTATTGACGGGCATGGAACAGGTCGATGAACGATGCAGATGGCCCTTCAGTAGCTAAATGGGTCTACAAATCTCTACTTAGCAAGGATACTATCGACATCGACGACATACCGTACGCGTTGGATGATGCCATACAGAGTCTACGGGCTGTAGGAGTATCGCCAGCTCGATGGGCAACGTTTGTACATATGGGCGCATGAAGAGGAGTAATTGCAGAAGTAGAGCTTTAGTTTAAGTTTTCAGTGATAGGTCTGAAATTTGGTAGGGCTATAGGCGCATGGATAAATTGCAATAATGTAACAGTGAGCGGGTGGTAGTACATAGAGTTCCAATTATGTTTCAGCTTCTTCCAGAATAGCAGGGTCGAACCGTTTAACCGTGTTAACTGTCTGCAAGCCCTTACGAGCATAAACAAGCTGATACCGGATTAAGGATAAGCCAGAGTGCAATCAGGAAAACAACATGAACGAACCAAATACGGGTTTGCAGTCGAACCAGTCGTATCTGCGAACACCTCTTGCTTCGAAACCTCTGTTACTTCTGAGTCGTTATACTTGAACCACGAGTCTGGGTGATCTGGCAGGTTCCGGGAGTAGAAGAAGTAGTGGCCCCAAGATGGCGATGACCCTCGATGGATGAAAACGGATGTGAGCTCGTAAGCCGCCTCTTGTTGTCCCTGCCATAAGTTCTCCAAATCTGTCTTGAGTGCATCGACTTTCTCACGCAGAGTAGTTATCTCGTTCTCAATGATTGCGCCTTCGTCTTGCAGAGCAAATGCAAGCTCAGCCTCCTCTTCGCTGCCGAGCTTTGTGAGAAAATCGGCGGTATTGGAGAGCGCAGATTTGTATGGTGCGTGCTGCGGAGGATTAGTCAGAAGTACGTTCGACTCAGTTGACAACATACTTTTCCTTTGGTCAGTTCGAGTATCCGCTCGCGCGTCTGCCGAAGTTCTACTTGGATCGAATCTGACCTTCGTCTGCGCGCAGGATCTGCATTTTCTAGGAAGCGGTCGACGTATATTGTCTCGTCGAACTTGACGTAAGCCTGACTCTTGTATGCCATCATGGTGTCACGATCAAATTGGACGCGCTGTCGGGATGCATTTTAGCAAACGAGCGTGTAAAGCGTCGGGATTCACCTCACCTGCAACTGGATCTGTAACAATGGTGGCAAATCCACAAGAGAAACTTGCATCCGCGCTTGTTTTCCTTCGAATTCAACCATATCGTCAAAGTACCCGCTGAGACCGTCATAGAGATCATAGCCCTCGTCTGATACGTTGAGAGGCAAATGTGAGAAGAGGTCCTCTTTTTCGTGTATTGACTCTTTGGAATGACGCCGGAGAAGTTCAAGTCCGGCAGCGCCAGATGCAGGAGGAGCAGTGATGCGTTGCTTTAATCGGCCATAGAACAAACGTTTGACGACACTCGTCTTATCGCTCTCGGACCCTGCTATCTCGTCGAAGCGCAGGAGGGCGGTCTCAATCTGGAACATGCAGTTATCCATGCATTCCGCGACGTCATGTTGCCTGCCAAACATCATCACCGATTCCGTCGGAGGCGGCGCCGTCTTGCGCTTGGTTACAGCGCGCTTCGGCTCCGGCGCGGGGCCGAAAAAGGGCATTTCGACGTCACCCTCCGCATCCGTCTTGATCACAGACGACGACGATGCTGCGCCAGCGTCTGCGGGTGAAGACGGCTTTGAGATGATGACGTAATCCTTCTCTTCCGGATCCGTCCCAGTACCCGAGGCAACCTTCCGAGCCCGTTTGCCTAACACAGAAGTAGGCGAGGATACGGGGGAAGCTGTACGTACTGGCGCGCCGTCCTCGACAAGTGTAGCATCGGTGTCATTGGAGCCATCCGTACCGGTCCGCTCCTCAGCTAGGTCTTCCTCTTCGTCTTTGGATGTTACCAACGCAAGTCGCGCAAGCTGCTCCTTGGGAGTAATTGCAGCGTCCTCGGTGTATTCCATCTGCCAGAAGAGATTTGCGAGCAAGCTAACGACTGTAGCGCGACGTAGTTTAGCCCAGTAGATGTAACTGGGAATCATAGGTTTGCACTCACATTCCCTTGAACGCTGCACTTCTCTTCTTGTCACCAACCTCCCTCCTACACGATGCCGCTTCAGGTCCGCCTCCGTGAGTGCCTCATCCGCCTTCATTTCCACTTGTGCGATCGCCGCAACTGCCTCCCGGAGATCTTTGATGGTGTAGAAATATTGCAGCAACGAATTCAGATAGCATGTGTTCCCGAGCTGGTTCAGCCCACGAGGGAGGTCAGCTCGGAGCGGGCGCCCGATGTTGCCAGGATCGTAGCCGATTTCGAGGAACTTGCGGAGGCGCTCGGAGGAGGTCGCCTCGGCGATGACGGCGAGCGCGTCGCGCATGCGTTCGGTTTGCGTGGGCTGATCGCCGACCTGCATCTGGAAGACGGCGAGGAGGGTGTCCTCGTCGACGTCCGCTGGCACACCGAGCACGTTGTACGCTCGATCGGGCGTGAGCGCGTTCGGATCCGCGGCCTTGTTCACGCGATCGAGCAGGTCGCGCGAGCCGCGGGCCATGGCGACGATCCGCGCGGCCTCGACAAGCTCGCGCGTGGAGGAGACGCGCTTGCGTTTGTCGAGGAAGGCGCGGAAGACGAAGTTGTCGTCCGTGTCCGGGCCGTGCTCGACACGGAGGTCGTTGTCCTCACCAAAGCCGAGAAGGTGGAGAGCTTCCGCGACGTCAGAGGATATGAACCTTCCTCGCGAACGCTCTTCAAACATAAGTGTCTGGACGTCTTCAGGTGGGACGTTGAAAGACTGGGAAGAGAGGTCAACAAGGGAGCAGAACGAATTGAAATAGGTTGGTGTGTCAGCAGGGTCACAACGACACTGTGCGAGGTAGGCAAAGGCAATACGCTCTACCAGGAGGAACGTCAGCGCATCCGCCAGGGTGTAAATTTGGATATATGCGCACCCCATGTTACTGTAGCTGGCGTGAGGCCAAGTATGTCAATATGGGGAAGTGCGTTGGCTCCATGTTCGATCTGCTCTGGTCCAAGACCGGGTATCACTATAGTTAATTCCACTGTCAGGTCTTTTTTCCCGTATAGTTTCTTAGAAACGAAACCCCTACTTTGTGTTCGATGTGCGCCAATCGCAGTTTCTATTTCGTCTGTGATGTCTTGGGCCTTGACGCTAATTTCAAATGTGCGCTGTTGATTAATGACCTTTCGCGCCGCATCTCACGGTACCGCATATCAGCGTTGCTGATCCACAAGGCCCAAGCGTTGCAAAAACCTACCAAGCCCTTTCTTGTAATCCGTAAGCCAGGCTCCGACTTCTACCCACGCACGCAGGAGGTTTGCACGGTTACGCCGGCCTTCAAGTGAGGTTACGTCGATCGTGGGCGGGCCGAGCAAGTGCTGCTCTCCTTCCTTGATAAGCGAGAAGCAGAGGATGTCGAACATGGCGCGTCTGACGGGGCTGTGATCAGTGAAAGGACGCCGGGGGAGGTCGGAGAAACGAACAGGGTGTCGTTCCAGCCGAGCTTGCGCACGAAAGCGTTGTTGACGACGGGCAGCTTGCGGACCTCGTTCTTCCACAGTCGGTTTTCGATGATTCTGCATACGCATATACGGTCAGCTTTTGAAAACTACGCGCGAAAAGCGACAGCCACGTACGTGAGTACCGTCTCCCACGCGACAACCACACACTCCTCTCCACTCCGGCCGGCCGTCGGCTCGAGCATCTTCTCCCTCACGATGTCTCGCACCATCTGGGCCGGGATGACGCCCTTGATCGGCTGGGAGATGAGGACGTAGACCTGACACTGGCAGCACATGTACAAGTCCATCTCCGGCTCGCACTCGTCCGCGGGCAGCGCCGGCGACACGCGCGTGCCGTCGACCGCGCGCGGGTAGAAGTGGAAGTGGTGGGTGAGGTTCTGCGCCGTCTGCGCGGGGGAGGCGGGCACACAGGTCGGGATCCCCCGCCGGCGGTTGTGGTCCGGCAGGGCGCTCGCGGGCGTGGTGTACATGAGCGGGGGGACGAGCCCAGACGAGCGCCAGAGGAGGACGACCCAGGTGTTGTCCGCCGGGCGGTAGTACGCGTGCGGGTGCGGCACCGTCTGTCGCAGCTCCTCCTCGCTCGGCACGGGTGGAGGGGGCTGCGCGGGCTGAGGCTGCTCGGGAGCAGCCCCAGCCACCGGGCCCGGTGCTGGTGCTGCCGTCGCCGTCGCTGGGATACGCACGCTCGGCGAGCGCGCGAGGACGGAGTAGAGCCCGCGCGGGAGACGGGCGGCGACGTGCGGCGGGAGGGCGCCTCTCCCCGGGCGCGGGTCGGCCGCGCGCACGGTTGGGTCCCACCAGTCCTGCTCCGTGCGCTCGTTCCGGCCGGTGATCGCGATCTTGCGCGCGGAGGAGTACGCACCCCACGTGCCGCCCGCGCCGGGGATCTGGTCGCCGAACGCGTCGTCGAACCCCCACTGGTCGGCGCGGGTGGAGGCGGAGGAGGCGTTGGCGGCCCAGGCCGCGGTGAAGTCGGCGGCCTCGGCGGTGGTGGGCGCCCAGGAGCTGGTGTTGTCCGTGACTCCGCCGGCGCCCCAGGCGGCGTCGGTGTTGGCGGAGGAGGCGACGAGCTCGGGCTCGCGGAAGTCGTAGGCGGGCGGCGCGGAGGGGGGCGGGTGGTAGGTCGTGTGCGAGGTGCCCGTCGCGGACGGTGGTGTGGGCTTGGGACGCTCGGGGAGTGGGGGAGGGACACGCGCTGGGGTGGGCTTGTCGGTGGCAGTGGTGGCAGTAGCGTTCGTGGTGCTCGAGGACTTGTTGGCGGGGGCGGCGCCGTAGAAGGTAGACGGTGCGACGGCAGATTTGATAGTGGCCTGTGGGGAGACAGAGGCTGGTTTCGCGGCCGGGGACGAAGGGTGCGAAGGCGGCGGAGGCGTCGACGCTCTGTGTGCGCTCTCACTCCCCGTCAGTGCTGCTATACGCGATCGCGACGGCGAGGAGGACGGGTCTTTGGTGCCGTCTGGCGCAGCGCCCTGGGGCTGGGAGGAGCGTTCTGAGGAGCTTACCATCGAGGCAACGAAGCCGGCCGCGTAGAGCAGATTAACGAGATCAAATGAGAAAAGAAGAGCGAGATGTCTAGAAAGGCGAGATCCGAGAGCGGCTGCAGAAGCGACGAGGAGGACGGGCACGTCGATGAGCAGGCGGGGGCGGGGGAGGGTGATGGCCGGGTAGACGTCGGCGAGGGAGAAAGGACGCACGGGGGCAGAAGAGGGCGGAATGACCCAATCAGGCTGACCTCATCTTCAGAGCGCTATGTTTTTCCCAGAAACATTTTTTTTTTTTATCATGAGCACGAATTTGATTATGGCCATCATCCTCTTTCCCATGATGCATGAGACCTGAGATCCTTGCAAGACATCAACATCACTAGCATTAGAAAGCAAATCATAAAAAAAAAAAAAGAAAAAAAAAACGGTAATTACGTCGAAATAAGACCAGCGAAAGGCGGGTGACGTCACTGATAGGAACGGGGTCGGTTGAAACTGGGCTTTCGTTGCTGCCCTTGGGTCAGTTCCAAACTGCCCTTGCCCTCTCCTTTCTGCCATCTCTCCTCTTTCTCCTCCAACCCTCTTCCTCTTCCTAGCACGCCCTCCCCTACGTGTCGTTCCATCTGAAGCTCATACCCTCACCATCATCTACACTCATCGCACACACATAATCCAACGATCATGTCGTTCGTCAAGCTCAGCATCTTCGGAACCTCCTTTGAGGTCAGCCCTCAGCCCAGACACTCGTAGCGTTCAAGTATCTCATTCTCCTTTCCGTAGGTCACTACTCGCTATGTCGACCTCCAACCTGTAGGAATGGGTGAGCTCAACGTTTCCCGTAAAACTGTGAGAACGAGTCGCTGACGATGCCCCTCTCAAAGGTGCTTTCGGTCTCGTTTGGTGAGAAAAAAAACTTTGTCTCCCCCCACCCCTCTTCTCTCCCGTCCAGCCGGATTGTGTGGAGTATGTACTCATATGCCCGCAACTTTGATGAACTATAGCTCCGCGAAGGACCAACTTACCGGCTCATCCGTCGCCATCAAGAAGATCATGAAGCCGTTCAGCACACCAGTGCTCGCCAAGCGTACCTACCGCGAGCTCAAGCTCCTCAAGCACATCCAGCACGAAAACGTACGCGACTTTTTCTTTCTGCCTCCAAACGGCCTTTTTTTCTTCTCCCACCTTTCCCCCCTCGGAGAATCCTCGTCATCGTTCTCTGATCCGCTGTGGTGCAAAGTCTGACATGGGTTTTTCCATAGATCATCAGCTTAAGCGATGTTTTCATCTCGCCTCTGGAGGATCTGTGCGTGAAACAAAACTTTGTTTTCATTCTTCGG
Source organism: Waitea zeae (assembly GCA_037855215.1). Taxonomy (NCBI): domain Eukaryota; kingdom Fungi; phylum Basidiomycota; class Agaricomycetes; order Corticiales; family Corticiaceae; genus Waitea; species Waitea zeae. The sequence continues at coordinate 27,835 of JAZHGK010005355.1, forward strand.
TCAGATGATTTACCACGGCAAACGTAACAGCTACTTCGTTACGGAACTTCTCGGCACAGACTTGCACCGCCTGCTCACCTCAAGGCCCCTTGAAAAACAATTTATTCAGTATTTCTTGTACCAGATCCTGGTAAGCTTCTTTCTTTCGAAAACCGCAAATAACTCTCGTTTTGACGCGTTACCCTTCAGCGTGGCTTGAAGTATGTCCACTCGGCTGGTGTGGTCCACCGTGATCTTGTGCGTGCCTACCGTTCTCAGTCAACCGCCCCAACTCATCTTCTTCCAGAAACCGTCCAACATCCTCGTCAACGAGAACTGTGACCTCAAGGTCCGTCCCTACTTCATACTACCCTCAACCCTCGCTCACCCCATTCCACTACCCAGATTTGCGACTTTGGTCTCGCACGAATCCAAGACCCCCAGATGACGGGCTACGTCTCCACGCGCTACTACCGCGCGCCCGAGATTATGCTCACCTGGCAAAAGTACGACGTCGCGGTCGACATCTGGTCCGCCGGCTGCATCTTCGCCGAGATGCTCGAGGGTAAGCCGCTCTTCCCCGGCAAGGATCACGTGAACCAGTTCTCGATCATCACCGAGCTCCTCGGCACCCCTCCGGACGACGTGATCCAGACGATCGCGAGCGAGAACGTGCGTATCTCCGCTGTGTGCTTTGCAGCTCCATAGACCACTTACGCTGACCGCGGAAACGTGCGTGTGCGTGTGCACTTTTACAGACGCTCCGCTTCGTCCAGTCTCTGCCTAAGCGCCAAAAGGTGCCGCTCAACCAGAAGCTGCGCACGACAGATCCGGACGCACTCGACCTGCTCGACCGCATGCTCGTCTTCGACCCCCGCAAGCGAATCACCGCCACCGAGTCGCTCGCACACACCTACGTCTCCCCCTACCACGACCCGACCGACGAGCCCGAGGCGGGAGAGAAGTTCGACTGGTCGTTCAACGACGCGGACTTGCCTGTGGACACGTGGAAGGTGATGATGTACTCGGAAATCTTGGGTGCGTACCCTCGTCTTTCTCTACTTTGCTTTTAGAAACGAATCGAGGGTTTCTAACATGCGGTTGTGTTCGTTCTATAGACTTCCACCAGGTCGGAGACGTACAGCAGGGCGGCGTGCCTGGCGGTCCGCTTGCGGGGCCAGAGGATGGAAACTTGCCTCAACAAGTGGCTGTCTGAGTCGCGGCTATCCTTCGTTCAAACCCCCTTCGTCCTCCTTTATTTCCCTCACCGCCGATCGCGAGTGAGGGGCCCGATAATTTCCGGCCCCAAATCTTGTCTTACGACCCTCTTTGACCTTGCTACTTTCTTCCCCTTCCTTTTTCTTATGCCTGCTGCTACATAAAGCGACGACGCCAAATATATGTAAGATGCATCCCCTACAGTTATGTATACATACAGCTTGCTCCCCCGCACTCCCGAACTCGTTTATGGATATACACGTACCCGTTGAGATTTTTTTCGTTGGCTTCGAGCTCGGACAAACGCCTTGAAAGGTTGTAAACAGAGAGGGGGTATGTGGTCTTGGTTACATATACTGAGTAGTCAGACCGCAAACGTACACAGGGGCCACCAAGGTAGATTGCGATTGGGCTAGGTCAGTTGAATCGGTTCACATTGGCACCTTGGATTGCGAGATCGCGATTTAACTTGGACAGTACTAACATAGTCCCCAGAAGTTTTGTAAACTTAGGTGTTTGATCATTTTGTGTGACTCTCCAATGCCTGATAATGTGAGGTATTATTTCGTGCCTGTGAGACTTATAAGTACCAAGGAATCAAACTTCAGTCTCACTACCGCCTTCCCCGAGTCCTGACTACTACCACGCCTGCTATGCGCACTCAATTTATCATAAGCAACCGACTCAGTGTACCAATCTCTCGGGCTTCAAAAAGAATGCCATCTCCAGCCCGTATATCGGGAGTTTTGAGGCCCATCATCTCTACGCATACTAGGTGTCTGAGCCCGCCCCAGATCATGCTGAAGAAACATAGCACCCTCACTGACCACTTGAGTTGGCTGCAAAAACAGACGACCAATTTCAGCGACAGGTCGCCAAAATGCGAAGCTATCTACAAGTACAAAAACAAGTGTCCTCTACAGATTGGGATTTGCTTGTGCTGGTGTGCTGACATACTATTATTGGTATTAATTCACGGGTGCACCGCAACATTGTCTGGACCCATTCTGGAAGCCCTAGCGAAACGTGATGCACGCCAAGTCGATCACCGAAGACAACGCTAAACTCAAATGGTGGTGTTGAAGCTTGGTTGAAACCGTGTGCCATATGTAAGTATATTCGTCTAGTGCATGGAATAGTTATAGTCACGTGCCATATCCGATGCAAGCTAGCACCAAGTTTCTGACTCTGTGGCGTTTGTTTCGTTCGATTTGGCTCTTCTTCAGCTCATTTATCACAACTTAGAGGCACGTTTCACATGCTTCAATCTTACCATACTCTATCTACTTTGAGGATGTATTTCAAGACGACGGCACTTCACTGTTCAGCGACTGCTAGGCTATTTGTTTGTGTGCGTACGTTCTGCGATATAGACATGTTCATATTTCTTCAACTAAGGTTTCCTGCAGCCGATTAGCAATATCAGTTGATAATTGATAAAGCTCTGGGTAGAAATGGCCGTAACGGTTTTGCACAAAATCTTATTGACTTGGCCGTAGTCGAATACGGCTATCGTATGTATTATTACATGGCAGTCTGACGGTCAAAGATAGAATCAATTTCAGACTTTCCTTCAATGAGGAATTGTTCAGCGCTTCACAGATGACACTACTAGAGACTTTGTTGTCGGCTTCCGAGCTTTCTGCATCTTCACGCTGCGGTTCCTATGATACTCGTCGGCATCGGGCCATCTGCAGCAAATAATGAAAGTGTCAGGCATTGAAAGCTGATAATATAGTTTTCAATTGTTACGTACTAATGAAGTTGGAGCCACACTTAGTCTGTATTCCACTCTGAATAGGAGTGATAAGGAAAGGGAAAGTCTGATTGAAGATGTTATACACGGCTTTGTTGCAGTTCGTGCAAATGCTGCTCGCAGGGAGTGACGTGAACATGGATATGTTCTTTCCGATGTTGGCGACTTGCATCAGCGTGAGCGTCGTATTCAGTCCGGTCTCAACTGCCGAGAGGTCCTCGTTAATACAAAGTTTGCTGGTGGTATTACTTTTGTCACAAGTGTTAAACTGTCAAGACAGAGCAAAATCAAGCCGAAATGTGATACGCACTCCTTCAAGCAAAGCGCCTTTCTGGTTGCGGAGTACCCCGTCTTTACAGACTCAATCACAGCGCTGACGTTGGTCATGATCACGCCGGCCTTGTTGAGCTCATCCGAGCATCCAGAGGTGAGGTTTCGCATGACTGCAGTGATGGTGTTGTTAGAGCAAGGGCCTTGGGCGCAAATACCCGCGATCCAGTCCGTCGCGGGCTGCACGGCCGAGTTGTTCGTGCCTATCTTGCCCACGGCAGTGGCAAAGCCAACCGTGTTCAGGCAGTTGGAGGCGTCCACGTTGCCGAGAATGTTGAGGACGGCTATTTGGCAGGATTGTGTGACGTTGCCAGGCATGCTGAGAATATTGGGAATCAGCCCTTGTAATGGGTCGTGTCGTTATGGTGCTTACATCTGGGCAAACGCGGGGAGACTAGCTCCTACGACGACCAGCGCTGTAACCATTGAACGGAACATTGTTGCAGTTATGCGAGCAGCGAATTTGAGCTTTCGTGGGCGGGTACAAGTTGCTAGAAGAGCGACTGAAGAACGGGAGGCCTAACGATGCCCCTTATAAACAATCGGTGAGATCGATTATAGAGACGAGATTGTACAACCCATACCACTTGTACTACGTCATTAGACTCATCCACATTTGTTTGTTCTAGAACTAGACGATGAGGCTAGTGTCAGGAGGCTTGGTGATATATGGGTAAATATTTTCACCAACGCACCATCAAAGCGCAGAGAGGCATGCCTGGAGGTACATCTGTATTCAGTCGCGTTCCCATCTCTCTCTTCTAGTCATTTGCGATGTACAAGTGGGTTGAGACAAAAGTCCCGGAGGCCTAACGAAACGTGGATGGTTTTCCCTGCAGACGAATCGCCATGAATCTACGAAGACGCTCTTCAAGACACTGGCATGTAGCAAGCTTATGCCACCAGAAGTCGTCCAAAGCACGCCGAAACCGCATGAAAACAAGACGTTTGCATAGATATAAAATGCCTTATTTATGCTCATTAAACCACAAACACAAGTAAAAGCTCACCAAAGCCATAAGGTGGATATTCCAAAACGTCAAAGCGCGTATAAGCTCGGCATGCTCTACCGAACTCTGAGTAGAATGCACTGGGCGGCCTTCCGTATAATTTCAAAATTTGCAGAAACATCGGCCACATTTTCCGCAAGCCTGTACTTTGTTGAAATGAAGCGAGAAGAGCCGCGTGGTGGCTAACTTGATCTACACGATTGCTCAGAAGTGTTCCTGAGTGCATGTGGGGCACCCATTTCGGGCATCGCAGACAATTCTGGCCAATTTGCTGTATTGAGAATAGTTACTGTGGGTAATGATGCAAGTAAGAAAGCGAGGTCGGAAGCTATGTTCCAGTGGGATGACTCCTCCAAAGGCCAGACACGTAGCATGTCCATGAGATTGCTTGAACAGCTTGTTTTTAGAAACTGTTTAGCCGAAAACGGTAGTCTGTAATGTTTATCTCTAGTCCACAAGCTTAGGCTACACACACCAGATTTGATGCATGCTTGCGCTGAATGCAATGTGTTCATCGTTTATCCTCGAACCTAGGACGCTTTCGCTGGTTACGTGTAGATCAAGAATGATAAGTGGTTACGTTAACAATACGCCGAACCAGGTTCTCCACAAGACACATGCACAGTTTTTGTCGATCCAGAACTATTCTGCACCTTTTGAATTTGAAACCCAGCATCCAAGCTGTAAGAGGCAAAGCAATGATGTAGGCACGTGATTGATGCACTCTCTTTTGCAATTCCCGACCCTTGGCACGAAGTTGGCAACCGGTTGGACCCGGGCGTCTTAGTTTCGACGTTCCAGTGCAGCCGCCGGTACTTTCCTCCTTAATCACGCTTAAGTCAGCACAGACACTCACGAACCGGGGGCTTTACGCAAGTACCCCGCTTTTGTCGACTACAATCCTGCTCCTTCTATCTACTACCTACAAATTTTGACCCGCTTGTCAATGTCGGATCCATCTGCATTTTGTGCCTCTTGCTTAAGTGCTCCTGGTTCTATGCCGTACAATGATTCCAGCTATTTCGCAACACATGGTTTCTGCGTTTACCTCTTCATCAAAGGCCAATAGAAGAAAGAACCCGCTCGCCAAACAGCTTCCTCATCTCGCGGCTACATGCGCTACTCTATTACACTTGAGTTTTATTTGTGTTTCCCGCATGCATCCTGCGTCTAGATTCGCCCTTGAGAAAGTTTGGATTTCAAGCACCCGGAACCTGCCGGGATATAGTAGGATCATTTTTCAGAAGACCTGTTGACCATTGAAATAGCACTTACTCTGGCACTTCTTTTACAACATTAGTACAAACAAGCCTGCTGACACAGCCAAGAACCTGAAATGGAAGCCGTCTAAATACTCCGTGAGATAATTGACCTTAACCTGCTTTTGATATTAAGCCGCTCATTTAAAAATCGTTGGGGTCTATGGGATTTCAGAAGGCGCTCGCGATGTTTGTGACACACCGTGGCATAAGGCGTGTGCTCCCACTTCCGCTACTTCGCTAAAGCATCGATGTAAGGTCCAGACATATTCTCCAATGAGTGAGGCAGTATGCGCTTACTATAATCGGTAACTTATTTGAAAGACATGATCCGTAAAAATTTGAACGCGAAAGTCGTGCAAGGACTTTTAGGGTCAGTGGAACATATTCATCAATCTTTACTGCTTGCTCTCCCGATTTGTCAATGCCTCATGAAGATTGCCAATAAAAACACTTATCTTACCAGGAATAGAAGGTAGCAAAACTGGCATCATCTTGAGCACCGAGGAGATATAACTAACAAAAAGTAAACAGCGCAAAATACTATTTGCAGCACCTCATGTATCGTAAGTAACAGTTTGGCTGAATCTGGACCTCAAGTCCATTACGAAATGCATGACCGTAGCAACTCGTAAAGACGGGTTTACATTTTTGGATAAATTCGACACATTTCTGATGAGCTCTTCTGTATTTTATTTTGCTAAGGAAACTAAGAGTTTCAAGCCGGCATAGTTTTGTTCCTATCTCATAAATTCAGGAACTCACCTCAAATATTTAAACAGGCGAAAAGATATTGTGCGCTGTTGCTAAAAGCAGGATCTTCGTGTTATCTGCAGCCTTTTCATGTTAACCAAAAGGCTCGCACATAGCGTGGTACTGCCGCTTATCTATATAGCATTATGTCACCGCCTCGCACAAGGCTCACATTTACACCTTGTTCTAGTTCACATTCGCCAACCACATATATGGCATGGTTTCTCTTGCGCCCACCAGTGTCTACGAGCCTCGACGCATGTCCCGAAGAATCCTTTGGGCTGGAGGTCCTCCAAGTATATAGCAGGCAACAATCGATCAGACCTCTCACTAGTCAGCGCCACAATATTGTTTGCATGTGGGCCAGTACTTCTATTGTGGTCTCTACTCATGTAATAGGTATACCGTTTTGAGATTTTATGTGACCGCCTGTATGTAATTTGTTCAAGGTTGGACGACCAATCGGTCGCTTGAATATCAACTTGTTGTGACGGTCTTCATATTAGATCGTGAGACTGTCTGCTGGTAATGCCAAACAAGGTTTTACACCTGTTCCATATCCAATTTTCAACCTAAATATCGGAAAATAGCACGTATTTCAATTTGTTTTCCAAAACCTGGTTATACATGATTATGCAGGCACACTTCTGGTAATGATGAAACTGTTGGAATCCGGGCAATCCGGGGATCGGATGACCCGGATAGTTACTTTGATTCCTATCAGTATTTGTATTATT
>JAZHGK010005358.1:0-22007 GCA_037855215.1 Waitea zeae
CGCCGCCGCCGCCGTTAACACCGCCATTCCTCGCCCTAAATCTTCTCGCGCTGATGCCTCTACGCCAAAGGCGTCCGCTTCCAAGCGCGCGTCGAGCTCTTACGGAGAGTCGTCGACTCCGTTTCCTACGTCCAACGAGCCCGGTGTGGGACCAAGGAAGAGAGTCGATCAACGTGCGACCCAGCCCCGAGGGCTACAATTGGAGCCACAACCTCCTCCTCCTCCTCCAGCACCACCATCCCCAGCCGTCTACCTCAGCCCAATCCCCTCGCAGAGCTCGTCCTCTTCCATCAGCGCCCCGTCCTTTACAGAAGAAGAAGAGGAAGAATGCTTCTACTCTCTCTCCCTCCCGAAACGGAGGAGTCAAGCGGGCGCCGGCAGCAGCAGCAGCGCTCGCGCGTCTCACGTCCGTGATTGGCTTGACGACCCGGCGCCGTACAGATATGATCGACGGCAGACGCTCGACAGTCCGCTGACGGACACGTTTGACTGGGACGGTTCGTCGTTTGGCTCCCCCCAACGTATCTCCGCCTCCTCCACCCTCCTCTCCCAGTTCGAGACTCCTCCCCAGACGCCCGTCGACAGAGCTTATGGATACCTCCAGAGCCGATACCCCGTCGTCGTAGCGGTACCGGTGGCTGACGTGAGCACTATGGACGCCCTTGTCGATGGCATGAACGGCTTCGGCATGTCAGACTCGGACGCCTTCTCTACCAGGGTCAGCGGCGCTGGTGGCATCTCCTTCCTCCCGCGCTCCTCCTCCACGCGGGACAAGGCCCGCCAGGGTCACCCGTTCTTCAACCCGCTGTACCAACCCCCGCTGCCCACGCCGCCTCCGGGAGTCGTCCTCGGAGGCGCCATGTCCCGCGCTGCCTCTCGCGACTCGTCCTCCAACTCGGCCGACGACGACCCCATCAAGCCCGTGCCAGCCACCCGCAAGAAGCGCCGCGTGCGTCGACCGGACACTGGCAAGTCCGCGGTGACCGTCTCGGGCCCTTCTTCACCCACTCCCTCCTCGCCTTACGCTGAGCTGCCCACGTCGGCCGACGGCCCTCCAGACTCGCCCCGCAGTGACTCCTTCGTCCGCCGACACACCATCTCACAGCCCAAAACACCCGTCCCCTCCATCGACTCCATCATCAACCGACACGCGGCAGCCATGACGCCCCGTCGACCGCTGTCGAGGACGCCCTCGCTGGCGCACAGCACGCGGGTGAAGGAAGAGCGGGAAGAGGACCTGCAGACGGCGGACGAGGGCGGAATCAACTCGCGTTCATCCGTGGACGAGATAGCAGCAGAGGTGCACGAGGTCCAGTCCACGTTGCGCCGCCGCCCGATGTCGTCCGGCCGTCAGGAGCTCCACCACGCCCACTCCTTCCCCCGCCGCCCGATGTCGGTCGTGTCTGACGGCCTCCGCTCTGTCGCATCTGAGCACCTTCCTTCCGCCCCTTCCATCTTCTCTTCTTCCTCCGCCTCGCGTGTGCCCACCCGCACATCCTTTGACCTCAACCTCAACCTTGGCACCTCGTCGAGGCCAGACAATCCTATTGTTACCTACCTCCGCTCTACGCGCGTAACGACTCTCCTGAAGCTCACACGGGAACCACACGCGTCAGAAGCGCATCCGTTGACTGTTAGTCTTTGTGACTTGGGAAACCCATCTGGACATCCGCTCGTGGTCTTTCTTGGACTGGGCTGTGTGCGCCATGTGATGGGCCTGTACGATGAGATGGCGGATCTGTTCAATTTGCGCATCATCGCCATCGATCGGTACGTCGCGAGTTTATTTTTCGCGTCATCAGCCTTGACTGACATTCACATTTTAGTTGGGGACTCGGGCGCACACACGATCCACATGTGAAGAGCCAAAAAGGGGTAGCCGAGTGGGCGAGTGTGGTGGAGGAAGTATTGGACCGCCTCAGGATCGACAAGTGCAGCATCATGGCACACTCTGCTGGCGCTCCCTATGCTCTTGCCTTTGCCAACAGGGTGCCCGACCGCGTTCACGGCGACATATGCCTTCTGGCTCCCTGGGTGGGAGGTAGCGAGGGTTGTAAGTGCTAAATTTATTCGTCCATCACGTCGTCGTTTGTCTGACTGCGGTTCGCGTAGCCGGCTATAAGTGGCTCAAGTTTGTTCCAAACGGGATCCTCAAAACGGCGCAAGCAGCCGAGTGGAAGATCCAAGCTTGGATGATTGGGAAACCACCCAAGGTCGCATGGCAAGGGATAGGCTACAACGTCAACTCCCCCGTGTCATCGAAAGCACTTGCCCCTGCCACGCGCGCGATGTCCAACGAGTCCGTCAATCTCTTGTCTGGGGAAGAGCAAAGCAGGCCCCGGCCTAGCATGGGCTCCGGCGGCTTTAGCGAATATGACGACCTGAATGACTTTGATGGCCGTTTCGAGAGCCGGAGCACTCTCGGCCGTACCTCAGTCGGGTCCGGCACTCGACCCCGTGCGAATAGCGCCAAGGTCTCGTACAATGGCAAGAAGCCCAGCTTTTTCGGACGCTTGCGAAAGGGGAGCTCGCAGCAAAAGGAAAAGCCGTCGCAGCAAGGACCACCGGAGGGCCAGAAGCTGCGCCATCTGCGTTCCATCGGCTCACTCCGACACCGGTCGTCGACGGCTTCCCGAAGCACTACGTCCCATCCTCCCGAGGTGCCTTCATTGGCGTCCAGCGTCGTCAACTTCAACCTCGGCGTCGACGAGTTTGGATGGAATACCCCTCTCAGCCCGGACCAGATGTCTCTCTCCTCGACCCTCCCCGTAGCGACGCTTTCGGACAAGGCCTCGATGCAAAGCAAAGGACGCCTGTCGGGCGCTCGCTCCATGTCCCTCAAAGGCACCACCCTGCCGCCTCACTCGCCCGTGGTCAGCGTCGCGGGCGGGCTCGACCACCACTCGGTCTACTCTGGCTCAAACCCGCCGACACCGACCACGCCCGGGTCGGGCTACCAGGCTGCACTCGCAAACGCGCTCATCGCGGCCTCACACGCCGAGTCCGCGAAGGGCCTGCACAGCGACCTGCTCCAGATCCTGAACCACGAGGGTCGCTCCTGGGGCTTCTCCTACGCATCCTACCCGCACCGCGTGAACGTGTGGTACGGTGACCGGGACGAAAAGATCGCCGAGCACGCCGTGCGGTGGATGGAGCGCACGATGGGCCCCGATCGATGCGTCGTGCACGTCGTCAACGGTGCGGACCACTCGCTCATGTACAACAGTTCCGTCGTTGTGGAAGTGCTTGAGCACATTCACGATAGCTGGACGTATGCGTCATGAAAGCCCTTGTCACTTTTGCGCACAAATGCCTTCTTTTTCCTTCTTCTTCCCTCTCCTCATCCTCGCTTTCGTACTCCCTCGAAATGTTTTAACCTTCGTTTACTACCAGACATGATTCCCCACTCCCTCTCACCTTCGTTTTATACTTGTGGGATTATTATTACACTCATTCGGATTATATACCATTTCTCGGCCGGAACATATTACGCTTTGTTTATTGACTCTTCTACGTTGTATTTCCGTAATTCTCTTGTCAATTGTGCTGTTAATAGCCCTCTCTCCTTTGCATTACATGTAACTAGTGGAACCTAACTCCCGTCGCTCGTCGAAACTTGCACCATTTCTACCGCCTGTACCTGCCTGAGTGTCCCACTCATTCATTTATATTTTAAAATCTTGGAACCTTAATATAATTAAGTCTACCACTGATGCTCTTTTGTGCATTGTCCTACAAGACATGCGATTAGGGTACGAATAAGCAACTGTGCGCTACAATGCCTTGGAGAAGAAGAGGGTGAGAGCTGAATTATGGACAGAGAACTGAAAAATCCGCGTACGCTGACGATTGAGGGAATGGGGGATGATTGTAAGAAACGATTTATCCATTCAGAACGAAGAGGCTAAAAAAAAGGTGAACGAAACAACAGGCCGCATCGGCTCAGCAGCAAGAAGAATAAGAATACATGGACAAAACAAAACAAAACAAAAGAGAGAGGGAGGGAGGGAGGGAGGGAGCAGAAAATCAGGAGACGAAGAGGAAAAAAGATGGGAAAGAGAAAAAGCAATTCCACAGGTCCGCCCAACAATGAACAAAGAAGGTGAACTCGACGTCTAATCTTCCTCATTCCTCGATCCACTTCTCGCATTTCTTGGCATACTTGTCCAACAGAAGCGAGAGGTCGCGGATGACGAACGTCAGCACGACGCGGGCGAAGAACTCGGACAGGTGCTTGAGCTTGGCCTCGACGCTCGCTCGGGAGTCGGCAGACAGAGCGGAGTACACAGGTGCGACGGGCTGAGAGACGATGGCCTTGGTGTGCTCGTCTAGTATTTGTGATGCTTCGAAGAGGCCTTCGAGGCTCGCCACATAGACAGCTGGTGAGTCCAAGCTACGAGACGAGAGGGTTAATAACGCATGCCCACGTCAACAATTGTCGCGGATAGGTACTCACTTCTTTGTGTTGGTCAACCTATCGATCTGACGGGTCAGTCTTCCGCCCCAAGCGTTGATCTACGAGGAAAAGAAAGGGAGATGTCAGCCGTCTGCAAAACTATGAGAGATCAAAGACAAACAACTTACACCACCAGACTTCTTCAAAACCAACCCCTCACCGACGTTCAGCTTCTTCCCGAACGTCGCGACCGCGCCGTCGCACGCCGACACGAGGTCGTCCAACCGCGCGCTCCACTCGGTCAGCTTGGGCTTGGGCAGCGGCTCCGCGCCGACGGACAGGTCCGGGCCGAACACACTCACCGCCGTCGTCGCCACGTCCCGCAACGCGTTGTGCACCGCCGCGATCACCTGCGCCTTTTCCGGCACGTTCGCGAGCTTCACCCCGCCCTGCGTCCACACCTCGCGCGGGACGTGCAGCCGGCGGGTGATGTACCCGCCCGACTCGGCCGTCATCGTAGTCCGCAGGAGGCGCATAAGGTGATACGGCTTCCGCAGGCCCTCCGTCGGCGGGACCGGCGGCAACGGGGACGTCGGCGTCGTCGGCAGGCTCGTGGGCAGCACCGGCGCGGGCGGCACGAGCGCGAACCCGCCCGCGGGTGGCGAGAGTGGCCCGTTTGGCGACCCGAGCGACGGCGGTGGCGGGAGCGGCGCGGTCTGCGGCGGCTGTGGGCGCCCAGTGCCAGACGACTTGCGGGATGAGGCAGTTCCGTTCGCGGTGGCGGGCACGGGCGGGGGTGTCGCAGACATCGACGGCCGTCTGCCGGACATGGAGCCCGCACGAGTGCGCACGCCGAGTCCGAGCGCTTGCGCCGTCGTAGCGACGATTGAGCGAGCCTGGGACGGTGGCTGCGGGAGCTGCGGGAACGACGGCTGCTGCTGCTCGCTCTCGAGGTCGCTCGAGCTGCCCGTCGCGCCGAGCTTGCGCCGCTGGGAGATCGTGCCCATGTTCGTCGACATCGAGATAAGCGGTAGCGGGGACGGCTCCGGGCCGGGTGGGACGCCGGCCATGTCCGCGAGAGAGGCGAGGGAGCCAGCGCGGCTCAGCCCATTGTGCGGGCGCGGGGTCGTGACCGACGACGACGGTGTGCCCGCGTGCTCGGTCGGCGTGGTGTAGCGCGGCGTGTTCGGCGACGCCGGCAGCGGAGGGAGCGGCTGGTCTGCGAGCGCCGCCGGTGGAGGGGCGCTCTGACCCATGATGCTCTTCGCGCGTACGCGCCGTCCCGGGATCGCCATCGGCGCAGTGGGGGCCACGTCCCCGTTAGTGGTCGTAGGAGGCGAAGACCGCTCCGACTCTTCCTGCAGCGCCTCGAGCCTGTTTCCCCCAGAGTTCGAGCCCGTCCGCCTGTGTCCTGACCCCGAGCCGAGAGCGGACCCGACGGACAACGTGCGTGCGCGCGCCGCATCGAGGAGTCGGTGCGACGGTGGCTGCGGCGGGGCGACGGGCACAACGCCTGTGTCGGCGGGTGCGGTCGAGGGCGTGGGCGGGAGCATGTTCTGCGGCGGCGGTGCGGGCGGCGGGAGCGCCGACGTCGCGCGTGGGCGAGATGGCGGCGGGCCAGAGGGGAGCGGACGCGGAGCGGGTATGACCCCCGATGCGCGGTTGGGCATGGCTCGAGGTGGGCTGCCGACGGTTGAGACGGGCGCGGACGCGGCGGCATAAGGGTGCGAGGGCAGCGCCGCGGGCGTGTGCTGGCGTTGCTGCTGCTGGCGCTGCTGCTGGGGGAACGACGGTGAGCGCGGGGAAGCCAGGCTTACGACACGTGGGTTGGGGCTCGTCGGCATAGCGAACATAGCGGTGCCGATCGCCTCTGCCCCGTCCGCGTCGCCGTCGTCCTCCACGCCGGACTCGGCGCCGGAGAGGGCCTCGGAGTCGCTCCCGCTCGCGTAAGGGTGGTCGATGCGCTCGATGGACGAGTTGCGGGAGAGCGGGTTGGAGGACGTCTCGGAGGCGGGGGTGTGCGAACCGGGCGTGGAGGGGCGGGTGGAGGCGGTGGAGGCGATGGAGGAGGCGTAAGCGGAGGTGGGCGAGTGGGGGACGGGAGGGATGCTGTAGATCAAGCTGAGGATGTTCATCCGATCGGCGTAGGTGTCGTGCTAAGAGAGCAGAAGCGGCTGAGTTTGCGAGCAGCTGGGATCAGACGAGAAGGAGGATAGACTTACGATAGACTTTAGCCTGCGAATCTCCTCCTCTTGCGCCACGACGCTCCTTCTGCGTCCGTTCCGTCGACGACTTTCCGTGCTGTCCTCACCGCGCATCACACGATCCATCACCTCATTGAGCAGGGCGACTGAGCGACCGTAGGCGACGATGGCCCCGTGGGGGTCGTCGTTGGACGAATCGAGCTGGACGGCCTCGCGCGCGAGCTCCAGCGCGCGGGTCAGCGTTCGGCGGGAGGAGGGCCTCCCCGACCGGGTGGACGAGCTACCGGCGGGGTTGTGTGCATCGGCGGGGGAGAGGAGGAGCCGGTCGGGCGCGGCGTCGGCGTGGGCGGGGGGTCGGTGCAGGGAGGCTCGGTGCGGGTGTGAGGAGGAAGAGGAGGAGGAGGAGGGGGGCGGGTACTCGCGCTGGCTGCGAGGCGTGTTGCGTGGAGGCGAGCCTGCCAGGCTCTCAAAGGCGGAGGAGGACAGTTCGACGGAGGAGCCGACAGAGGAGCCGACGAAGGACGGTGGGCGGGTGCTGCTGTGGTTGTAGTTGTGATGGAAGGAGGGGGAGGAAGGGGAAGAAGGGGAGGCGGCGGCGTAGGGGTCAACGACGCCGTTGGCGAGGCGTGCCTGGGTGGAGGCGACGATGGCCGAGAGGCCAGCGGATGCGCCGGGGCGTGCGTAGTCGGTTTCGAGGGGCCGCAAGGAGGGATACGCGCCGGCGCGAGCGTAGGCGTGCGGTCGGCTCGGCGCTGGCTCCTCTTCCTCCTCGGTGACGACGTAGGGGACGGCCGGCATGAGGTGGGACGGCGGAGGGGCGACAGGTGGGCCGTGCAGCGGGGCCGATCGGCGGCGGGAGGAGGCGGCGGCGGCGGCGGTGGCAGCGGCGGAGGAGGAGGAAGAGACGTAGGCAGAAGGAGCGGACGGCTGGGTTGGGGTCGGCTGAGAGTCCCAAGGTGTGATGGAGATGGGTCGTGCCTCCCATTCCATGTCGAGGGGCATTCAGCGCACGAGAGATGGGTGAGGAAAGCGGGCCTTTTTTTTCTGTGTGTGTGTGTGTGTGTGGTTGCTGTCCGTGGCGACGGTGCGTCGAGAGGGTCGGCAGATTAGAGAGAGAGAGAGAGAGGAACACGAGCAGAACGGGTGGAAATTGAAACGGGCCGTAGGGCGGCGGACGAGGGGAGGGGGGTTGGACGAGAGGGGATGGTAATGGGCTGAATTAGCCGGGGGACCGGGAAATCGGGGTGATTTGGCCTCTATGCGATTGGCGAGATGTTCGGTCGCGGACGCTGAGGCGAGGCCTGAGAGGAGACTCGTCCGAGCCGTGCCGTATGACGAGGAGGGGAGGGGAGGAGAGAAGGGAGGGGAGGGAGGGAAGGGCGGAGATGAGAACGAGGAGGAGAAGGAGAAGGAGGAGAGAGGGACGGGGAAAGCGCTGGGTGGACTGAAAGTGACCAAGACTGAATCGACTACAAAGGGGTTATGGACAACGCCCCACGTAGAGTATGCGTCGCTCTTAGCTTTGGACGAGTCGGTCGTAATCACTCGCCCTTTGCAAAGCCGTCGTCGGCGTCGTCGGCGGCCACGTACGAGGTCGAACCAAGGATGCGAGCGGTTGTCGGAGAGGTCGCGCTTCGGAGGTTCAGGCTATTCGCCCCCCCTTTCGCCAAAGTGATGGCCCAGCAAAAAAAAAAAATAATGACAGGGAAATGACAAGCACGACTTGGGGGAAAAAAAGAGACAGGACGAGATTAATGTGGCTAGAAGGCGACGAGATGTGTTCGTCCTATGCGCTTTCTAATTGTTTCAGTCGAGTGGCATACACAGGATCAATCCAACCCACACAAAGCACACAGAGCCTCTCCTCGAACCCCCTCAAACACCGTCGTCGTTACCCGCCTCGACCTCTGTCCTGCTTCGTAAGTGGCTCCAATTTTACGCAATCACTACCTTATCCCCTACTAGTCATCTGCCATTAATTCGAGTTCCTAGACCCCCGCTTGTGTTCCAGCTAATCGACCATCTTCCATCGGTGATCGTCACTCGTCTTGTCGTTCGAAACAGCCTAGTTTCGACTAGTCCCTTTCCCTCTTTTCATTCTCCTACTTTCCTATTTCCTTCTGTTCAGCCGACCTCCCCCCCCCCCTGAGCGCAAGGAGGGATTGAACGGAATGGACCACACCCTCCAGGTCCGGATCCATTTTCGACTCACTTTTTTTTCCTTTCATCCCCGCCGCGAGATGAAGACCAGGGCGAGCGAAGCGAACACCCCGTGCTCTGAAAGGGTAAAAAAAAAAAAATGGCCAAACTCCTCTCCGCGTTCTCTCGGCACGCACTGGCGCAAAAAAAAAATTCTTACCTCCCGATCATGACTACATAACTCTATGACACCATCGACCACCGGTACCACCACCACCAATCGCCACGGAAACGCCCCCCCACGCAAAACGCGAAGATCGTCGGGCTGTGTCCGTGGGTCGCACCGAGAAGGGGGTGTTGGTTGCAAGGGCGCGGGAGGCGCGGGGCAGCCGCGAGTGCGTTCTGCCGTCCCGAGCAGCACTGTCACCGACTCCTGAAACTTCAAGCTCACGTCCGTTTTAGGGAAAGGCAGTGGTGTCAAAGGATGACTTAAAAATATATGTATGGGGGGAGGGCCACGATCGATCACGTGTATTTTTTTTTTAGTCTCATTAGTCTCGAACCTGAGAGAGGATTCACAGAAATGTAAGTAACGAAGGTGGCACGTCAGCCTGGTATAGGTGGGAAAAAAACTAGGACGAGGTCGAATAAAAAAAAGAGTGTGACGACATTCCAGATCCAGAGGAAAATCAAACGAGAACAGCAAAGCGAGCGGAGGGGACGCCGGACACTCTATTCGGCTTTTCTTCAAGCACCCATGACGGCCTTTTGCGCTCAGTCGTCGCGACCCTGGGCAGCGAGCCGGCTCTCCAGGTTCCGGAGCGACTCCTCCTTCGCCAGCAGCTCCTGGCGCTTCTCGTTGATCTCCCGCTGCACCTTGAGTTCAATCTCCCGCAGCTTCTCCTCCTCGCGGCGGAGCTGCTCCTCCTTGAGGCGCACAGACTGTGTCGCCATCTCGTCTGGGCCGATGGAGTGTTCACTGCAAAGAGTCAGAATGAGTGGGGACTAAAAAAAAAAAATGGAATGGCGGAAACACTTACGCGACGTCACCAGAGTGGACGGACTTGGACAACTTCTCGGTACGGTACGTCTCGTACAGCATGTCGTGCGTGAGCGACTTGAGGTCCCCGAGGTGGGTGACGAGCAGCGCGTTCCGGAGGCGCGAAAAGTCAGAGTGCTTCGGGTTGTCCACCTCGACGACGCCCCAGGGGTAGATGCGCGCGCGCACCGGCTCCCCGTCGATCTCGATCTCCTCCTCCGAGCCGACGATCGCGAACGGGAGCATCGCACGCAGCTCCGAGTTGTCCTGCACCGTCTCCTCGTCGTCCTCCTCAATGTCGTACGGGAAGTTGTATATCGGGATGTCGTAGTGCTCAATGTCCTCCATGATCCGCTTCTTGAAGCCGCGCAGCTCCGACGGCGTCAGCGTGTCCGCCTTGCCGATCACGGGGATCACGTTCACGCGCGGCGAGAGCCGGCGCATCAGCTCAATGTCCATCTCGCGCAGGCTGTTCCGCGTGGAGGAATTTAGTATTTGACAGCAGCAGCAGAGAGGGGTGGAGGTGGTACTGACGCATGGCCGGTGGGTGGGATGAAGTAGAGGAGGGCGTGGACGCGGTTGTCGTGGAACCGCGGGTTGCGCTTGATGCGCGACTCTTCCGCCAGCACGTCGTCGTAGTGGCGCTCAATGTAGCCAATGATCTCTTGGAAGCTGAAAGCGAGCGAACGGGCACGTAAGCACGGCAGCTGGTGGGACATCTGAGAAAGCAGGAACGCGAACGTACGCAAACTCGTTGTCGATGTTGTCACCAAAGCCGGGAGTATCGACGACGTTGAGGGAGATGCGAGCACCTTCCTCCTCCAGCTCTGAGAGAGAGAGAGAGAAAAAAAAAGGGGGGGGGGGTTCAACACGTAAAATCCGAAACGGAGACGCCACTACTCACCGACGGTGTGCAGCTTGATGCGCACGCCCTCCTCAATGTGAGCGCGCGCCGGGTCGTCATGCGCCTTATGTTGGAGCACGTCCGACTCACAGAGCGTGTTCACGAATGTCGTGCGGCCAGTGCCTGACGCGCCTGTGGGATCCATCCTTCAGCAAAAGAACGTCCACCCATCTCTCTTTCGCGAAAACGCCACGGCGGCAGAACGCACCGACGACCATGAGGGTGAACTGCACTCCCTTCTTAACCTTGTTGGCACGACGCCTTCCAGCAAAGGACATGTTGAGAAAAGAAACGGAACTTTATATGTGGGGAAGAAAAAGGGAGAGAGAGAGAGAGAGGAAGAGGGACTTTGGAATCCACGGGAGGAACGAACGATGAGGGTGAGGTCGAGGAGGGGTGGTTGTTGGACAGCGTGGCTGACTGCTTCCGCCCCCCGTCCCACCTTTCCGCGTCGGCCGAGTTGTCGGGTCTCCACACGCAATTCAAACTCCGACAGGCGTCTCTCCTCCGGCGCCTATCTACGCTTTAAGTTCCCTGCTTCATGCAACCACCTCGCCTGCTACTGGCTCGAGCTACCTATGGCTTGTCGTCCTCACACATAGCTGCCAGCACGACGGCACGAAGAGGAGCGGTGAACAAAGTCCTGCGCGTACACTATGCTACTGCCGCAGATGACGCCCCCATCCCTCCTCCGTCTGAAGGCAAAGAGGAGCCGGCGCCGTTGAAGAAGAAGACCAAGAAACTTATCTCGGAGCTGCCTGTGACGCGTCTTTTGCCGGATGGAACGCTTGCCAAGCCTCTCGCAGAGTGGAACGGAGGACTGAGCTCCTCTCGACGCGCCTCCCCACGATCCGTCGAGGAACGGACGGATGCGGGTGAGTGAATGCGGCTTGTCTGTCGTTTATCTCGTCCGATAACTCGATGTTGTGTATGGTATTCAGCCAAGGCAGAAGAAGGAGCAGTGCTTGTTGGCAAACAGAGAAAAAGTAAATCGCTCAAAGCAGATGTCGAGACCGAGGACGAGCCGAGCAAAAGGCCAGGCCAGGTGCTGCATACAGGTGACTTGAGTCGCAATTTGCCCCCTCCTGTAGTGAATCCTCTGATCCAGAAACCACAGTTTCGAACACAAAGCAAAAGGGAGGGAAGAAAAAGAAATTGGCGGACGGTCGGTCTACGCTTCAGTTTGTCAGGAAACATGCAACCCACTGCTTGGTTTTTAGATTTTGCGAAGACGATAAAGCAAGCTCGGACCCAGCTGGCAATGGAGATAAAGGCGAATCATCTCAAGTATCCTAATTGCATTCTCTTGACTCGTGTCGGTCAATTCTATGAAGTGAGAAGACGGGCAGTGTTACCTCTACCCGGTCTCACAACAAAGCCTTTTCACAGTCGTACTTTGACCAAGCCGAAGAAGTCGCGAGGCTGCTCAACATCAAGCTAGCACGCAAAAGCTGGGGAGGCGAATATGTGCCTATGGCTGGGTTTCCGATCGTACATCTCGAGCGCTCATTAAAAACCCTCGTGCAAACCGAGCGTCGGTTCGTCGCGCTTTGTGAAGAGTTTCCCCGTCCGCTGGCGGAAGGGCTCGGATTCGAGCGCAGGGTTGCACGCGTCGTCACTCCTGGGACATTGCTCGACGAAGGGTTCTTAAATCCGTATGAGAACAATTACTTACTTGCTGTAAGCCCCGGTGCGAAGGACGAAGTCGGTCTCTCTTGGATCGACGTCTCGACGGGTGAGTTCTTCGCCAAGACGACAGACATAGTCGGACTGCACGACGAGCTCGTCCGGCTGGGTCCTCGTGAAGTTGTGTTGGAAAAGGCACTAGAACAACAACCCGACCATCCAATTCGTGTCACTTTGCAGCAAGCAGGTCCCTTTGTGTCCTACACTGAGGTTCTTGAGACCGCTACAGATGATGCTGCCCCAGCATCTTCTTCTTTGAGCACCGTCACAACCCCGACGGAGATCCTCTCATCCAAAGCGGAGTCACAAGGCATTGATCTGCTCACCTCATACCTCCGTTTGAACCTGCTCGACCACATGCCAAAGTTATCCGAACCTTCGCGCGAGGGCGCCGGCCACTTGCGCATCGACGCGCACACGCTTACTGCCCTCGAGATTCGCGAGTCCATACGCGACGGAGGAGTATCTGGTTCACTCTTGTCGACCATCAAAAGGACCACCACGACCGGCGGGACCCGCTTACTCGCGCGTTGGCTATGTAGGTTCATCGCTGTACCCTATCTATTGACCATCTGCTGATATAAACGTGCGATAGCGTCTCCAAGTACCTCTCTTTCTGAAATCAATCAGCGCCAGTCACTTGTCGCGCTCTTCAAAGCGCGTCCGCACCTGTGCGACGATATCAGCAATCAGCTCTCCGATTCATCCGACGTGACCCGTGTCGTCCAACGCTTCCTCTCTGGACGAGGAGACCCCTCAGACTTTCTCATTCTTCACAAAACTATAAACAAATGGGCCGAATTGGCCAACTTAATCGCCCAAGAGCGCCACACTGAACTTGATGAACAGGGAAAGCTAGATGAAGAGGAATGGAAGAGCCTCGATAAGCTTGTGTCGCGCTTGACTGATCTGAAGGATCTTGGGTCCCGTATTGGGACGGCACTTCGGGCAGTGGAAGTTGACTTGATTTCAGTTCGAGATGAGGATGAAGTGGACCTTGGAGAAGAGGAGACTCCTGAAGCTGTCGATCCAGAGGCAACAGAGGCGAATGCAGAAGAGAACCTGTTTACTTCACAAAAATGGTTCATAAAACCAGAGTGGGTTACAATTGTCGTTTCAAAGCCCAATTCACTAACCGCTGCCTAGGTTTTCGCCAGAGCTTACACAACTTCATGCAATTTTGCAAGAGCTGCATACTAAACGCCTTGATCTCGAGACCGAATTGCAAGAGAAATATGGTTCGTCGTTCAGCTTGGTTTGTTGAGGCTTTGATTTTTCTGAATTGCTTTTTTCTTCCTGCCTCACGCACGCAGATGTGTCGTCCCTTACCCTCAGATTCAGCAAAAGTCTGGGCATGCACGTTCATATTGGACGTAGCAAACGTGATGCCCCAAAACTTATGAAGGGCCCTGGTGCTGACGTCTTTGTGCCATTGACAACAAATAACACCACAAGCTCGTTCTTTTATAAGGTAAATTGAACATGTGTGGATTCAGGTTTTTGCTAAGAGCCATCTTAGGACTGGACGGTCTTAGGTAGCAAAATTATAGAAGTTGTTACTGCTATCACAGCCAATGAACGTGCCGCCTTTGAGAATCTACGTGCAGAGGTTCGTTGTTTCACTTCTAACTTCAATATTTTCTACTGAGGCTTCACTAGGTAAATACATCTTCAAGTATAATCAAGGCCAATGCAAATGTCATCGACGAACTGGACGTAGCCATTGGTTTTGCTAATCTTGCTAATGAAATGGGGTTCGTTCGGCCCATTCTCAAAGACGAGTAAAAATTGGTGGTTACCTATCATGAGTATGCCTTACTTACTGGGGCTTGTAGCACTACCTACAACGTCGTCAATGGCCGCCATCCTACTGTTGAACTTGGCCTTCTTAAAAGCGGGCGTGTTTTCACCCCCAACACTGTGGCTATGGAGAAGGATTCCCGGTTACTCATCATCACAGGCCCAAACATGGCTGGAAAGTCAACAGTGCTGCGCCAAACGGCACTCATTGCCATACTTGCACAAGTTGGCTCGTTCGTCCCAGCTGATAGCGCGGAGATTGGTATCATTGATGGTCTGTTTTCTCGTGTCGGCGCAAAAGATGATCTGTCCCGCGATAGGAGTACCTTTATGGTTGAGATGCTTGAGACGGCTGAAATCCTTCGAAGAGCTACTCCCAGAAGCCTCGTGATTACTCGCTTTACTAATTCTTCCGTTTGAAGTTTAGCTTACCACGCCACTTAGGTTATTATGGATGAAGTAGGGCGAGGCACTACGGTCCAAGACGGGATTGCAATCGCATTCAGTACTTTACATCACCTTTATTCAGTCAACAACTGTCGCGCTCTGTTCGCTACACATTTTCATGACCTTGCAGATATGCTGGGATGTTCTGATGATAACCGCGGGTTCGGAAACTACAAGGACGTACGGTTTTTCTGCACTGATGTTGCGGAGACTGAGGTTGGCCCCCTCTAATGCCTAAATCTCAACATTACTGACCTTGGCTATTTAGGATGGTCTCTTCACCTATTCTCATCGCCTCAAGCCAGGTGTAAATCGAGACAGTCACGGCATCAAAGTAGCACGGCTGGCCGGAATGCCTGAACCTGCTATACAGATGGCAGCGGGTGTTCTAGCAGCACTCAAACAACGCAACGTCGGGATTGGGCGCCAAGCACTCCAAGATCTTGGGCAAACTTCAGGTCAATTTGTCAAGGAAATACCCCAACAGGCAAATGAGCCAGATTTATTGATATGAAAACCTAACTCGAGCAGCTGTCCGATTCAGACAGCATCTCTATTCAGTCCATGTGTTGTCGCTACCACTAAGTTAATTTTATTCTTCCACCATAAGTTGAAGCAATTAGTTCAATTCTGAGCGAATGAAGTTGAGCGCAGAGCCGGCACGGAGCCATTTGAGTTGGTCTGCAGACATAGTGTGACGGGTAGGAATTTCGAATATGTGTCCATCGCGCCTGGTTACTCGAATGCGCACGTCGTTTCCTTTACCGGTGAGCAGATCCGCGAGGCCCAATGTCTCGACAACATCACCTGAGCCGATGCGAGAATAGTCTGCTTTGTCAACGAACCAGAGAGGCAGGATTCCCTGTTTCTAAGGAAGTCGTTGGTGTGAGCAATTCCATTAAACAAATCCAAAAGCGATGAGCCTTACTTTAAGATTGGTCTCGTGTATGCGGGCGAAAGAACGCGCGATGATGACTGCACAGCCATAGAAACGGGGCTGAAGAGCAGCGTGCTCACGAGCACTGCCTTCACCATAGTTCTCATCCACGACGAGTGCCCAAGGCTGACTCCGAGCCTTCATACGCTTCGCTACACCAGGGATAGTGTCGGTTCGTGTTTGTGATGCATCATGATCATGATCAAATGCCACGTTAACATCTCCACCTTCGTCGTTAGTGGCCTGTGCACCCAGTTAAATTGGACGGTGATTTAGTAGCTCCCAGGCTTACAGTGATCACTAAACAGCATGTAAGTATGGCGATAAAAAATACATTTTAAGATCGAAGTTCCAGACTTACAGAGATTTTCGGAAATGTTGGTGAGGTGGCCCTTGTATTTGAGCCAGGGACCCTGTGTATGCTTGATGTTAGCTGTTAGGCTGATTGATATGACACGAGAGAACGCACAGCAGCAGAAATATGATCGGTAGTGCACTTACCGCGCACACGTATCAATACCTTGCAAGCGGGAAGCTCCAGACCGCGCGCGTTGTGGTCGCCAAAATGACTGCCAAATGGTTCCAGTGCTTCGAGACGCTGTGAATCCTTATGAATGACCACCTCAGTCTGTGGCTGTGGCTCAGGCATCGGGGCGGGGTAAAAGTCTTGGTTACCGGGGGTAAACCCGGCGACAGGGAGCTCTTCGCCGCTGGGAGGCTGGAACCTGAACTCTTTGCCGTTAGGCAAAGTAATCGAGTCTAGCAATCATGTTGAATAATTGAATCTTCTCTCTGTTTTCAGCATATGATGACTTACCAGTCATCGGGTTGAAGGAAAGCTTCCCTGAAAATGCCATGGCCGTAACAGTAGTGGGAGAAGCAAGGAAGTTCATGGTCCGCGAATTGCCGTCATTTCGGGACTTGAAGTTACTATGCAGCGATTAGTTCGTTTATCAATCGCTATTTTCTGTGATCTCACCGATTGAAGGATGTCAGTATTGCTGTAAAAATGTGAGCATGTGAAGATGCGAGATTGAACTGGCACTAACCGTTCTCCTCCCCCTTTTTATCCTCACGCTTCCACTAAATGTGTAAATATAAGCTTTCATATCACGGACTTGAATTGGTCGACTGACCTGGCCGATGCAGGGACCACAAGCATTTGCGAGCACCACAGCACCAACGTCCTGCACAAAAGGTTAGCAAAAATGAAGCAATCATGTCAAAGTTGCACGAACTGTGAGACTTTGGGTGATATTGTCGCGCTCTATTGTTGCGCGGATCTGTTCAGACCCGGGCGTAGCGAGGAAGGGAACCTGATAGCCCGTCCGTCAACAAAATCCTTTTCGTATATATTTAGGATTGTACGATACCTTAGTTTTGAGGCCGGCAGCACTTGCTTGCCTCGCTAGGTCAGCCACTCGCGTCTAGAAGAGCTAAATGAGCATCGGATGAACAGAGCCGATTCGATGCCAATCAATACCATGTCCTCGTATGAACTGTTTGTGCATGAGCCAATAAGACCTGCAGACATTTCATCCTTCCATCCATTCTGGCGGACGACATCACCAAACTTGGATAGCGGAGTGGCGAGATCAGGAGTAAAAGGGCCATTGATTGTCGGCTCTAAATCTGAAAGATTCTATGGAAAACGTTATTTATGCGGTGCGTTCCAAATAGCAATCGGGGAGAAAAGCTCACGATATTGATAACCTCATCGTATTCGGCACCCTCATCCGCGGACAAGAAACCTCGAGCCGCTGCTTCGTCTGCTGCGCGGGCAACCGGCGCGCGGTTGGTGGCTTGCAAGTAGGCGCGCATATGTGATGTGTACGGGAAAGTGGATGTTGTGGCGCCAACCTCAGCACCCATGTTTGCAACTGTTGCACTGGACGGAGATCAGCGCCCAACCAGCGCATTGTTCACTTGCGACTTACAGCCCTGTACAAGATTGATTCTCTACACCTGGACCAAAATATTCCAATATACGACCAGTACCTCCCTTTGTTAGACGTGATGAGCTTTTACGTCAATGCAGGACAATTGATTAAATTACCTTGACTGTCAACTTCCCTGCAAGATGAAGAATGAGGTCCTTGGGCGTAGCCCACCCGTTTAATTTTCCAGTTAGATGGACCCCTGAGTAATGTTAATTACTTGAAAGGGCGCCCCATAATGAAGGTGTGACGTACCGACCACTTGTGGCGCCTTTAATTCCCATGGCGTTCCGGTCATCGCATCGACAGCATCAGCGCCACCTACACCGATTGCTAGCATACCAAGTCCTCCTGCATTAGGTGTATGCGAATCTGTATTCAACGTAAGACGTGAACTTCCAACGTACCACTTTTAGGGCGTACCTGTTCCAAGCCTATACATTCATGCGAGTCAGCCAGTATCTGTTACAGTGTTTTTTTTTGCACGTACATAAGCATACCCGGCGCGGCATAATTTTCAAGAACGATCTGATGGATGATCCCTGACCCCGGCCGCCAGAACTCGATGCCGTATTTACGTGCAGCGCTCTCGAGAAAGTCAAAAACTTCCTTGTTGGAAACGATAGAGCGCTATGAAAGCTATCAATGAACTCGAAAATTTAAGACAGCTAATTTTTCATACCTGCAAATCCGTTTCTGCTCCTTCTGAGGCTTGAATAAGATGATCACAGTGGATGCTGGTGGGCACTGCACAGCGAGGCAAGCCCGCGCTCATGAACTGCAACCTGTGTACGTTCAGCTTATAGCCAGGCCGGACACGATTATCGGAACATACAGCGCCATCCTGTTTTATGAAGATCTAGTGTCAGATATGGGTGGCGTTATGTGTGTGGTGGTGGTGGACTGACTGAGCGGATGCATCCTGCATTGCAACGCGTTCTGGGCTGAGGAGTAAATAGCTCTCTCCTCTGGTAATTTCTCCGTTGGCCAACGCCCTTTCCGGGTCATGTAGGTGGCTATAAAGTATCTTCTCAGCCAAAGTAAGTGGCCTCTTGATGCCCTCCCGAACGCGATCGAGCTTTGCGATGAGTGCTGGGTAAGGCGGGGTGATGGACGAGCAATCTCTCTCAGTTGATGAAGGCGGTGCGTGCGTAGCCAAACAGCGATTAAGCCGACGCGCGCAGCGGACTGCTGAAGAGCGACGAACAGCGGAACCGGCTGAGAGTGACATGTCTTAGGGACCAATGGCAGAAAGCAAGAAAGAAAGAAAAAAAGGGCGAATGCACGCGCATGGATTGGTTTCAGGAGAATGAGTCTGAGCGCCAAAGTTCAGCAGAATCCGAAAATCCCGATGATCCGAAAAGCGCATCCGGCTCCGAGCTTTGGCGCCAAGCGAGCGGCCACGGGTGACAGATCGATCAGCGCCAGGCTACTCTGCCCCGTGCCAAGTCCGACGTTCGACGTGCACACGCCAACTAGCCGTACTCAGCCTTAGCGCCCCACTAGTCCTCCGTCACGTCAGGCCACCACCACATTCACTGACTCATACTCTGCCGGCGCCATTATCGGGAGGTGCTGTTCTCAACGTCGCGACTACAGCTTGCCTCAATTATAACGAGGGTACTGCGGAGGCGTTGTTTGTATTCGGTCATCGGCATCTCATGACTACAACGAGCATGCCTGGCTGTGTACGCCATGGGCGCGGACCATTCTATTACACTTTTCAGCTCGCATCAGGGACGTTTTCAACATGCCGCCATACACGTTGCTGCGGTGTTTCCTATAAAACGGTGTCTGCGGTCACGCGCTCTTGTGGTATTCCATCGACAACCTCTACTGTTCCTCCACAATCAAAACCATGCAGGCTTCCCCCGTAGCAGAGCAGCACCCCGAGCTCGCTGTAGCTGACATGCCCCTTCAAGTTGATGTACTCGTTGTTGGGCCTTCGGACGCTGCTCTCCCAGAGTGGACTGGTGACCCGATACAACTGCCAAACGGAATAAAGCTTTACAAGAAACGCGGTCTCTTGTCACGGATAGCTGGGACGAAGCAAACTGAGGCCGAGAAGCTTGGTCTGCTTGAAAGGGCGACCGCGATTGTCCTTCGAGCTTGGGACGGAGAGATGAACGTGAGCAACGCCAATTGGGCGAGAGATCTACTGGTGTGCTGATACGCTGCTTAGAGCGGAGTCAAAGGGCTTCCTCTCTCTTTGAATGACAAAGTGACAATCGGTCGTGTTGTCAACGAGCAATGGTATCAAGGGTACACCACCCCAGATCAAGTCGGCTACATTCCTCGAAACTTTGTGAAAATAGTAAAGTGCGTAACGCCTCTGCTCGTATTAATACAGGCTTGTTGATGGTTGGTTTCACCACTACTCCAGGATCGTCAACGAGAACATCCGACAGCAGTTGGGCAAGGATGCGCCTCCGCAAGAACGTAAATCGATATCCATGCCCTCTTTTTCGCTCATAATGCCGGGCAAGAAGCAAGGGATTGACAAGATGTTCTCACGAAATCGAGTCTCCCTCATATTTTCTTCTTCTCCCTCAGTTGAAGGTTCAGAGAACTTCACAACCACCATTTTGCTCAGTTTGCTGGCAGCGCCTGCTTCTCGCATCTCGGCGGTCTTTTTAACTGTCAAGTTCACGGACGGCGAAATCGTCACTCTTTCTCCGTCTTCGGTGAAAAATGACCAGAACGAGGTTCAGCATTCAGATTCGGACGGAGTCGAGCTGGCGGCGAATGTTGGCAGCATTCCAACGTTACCAGCACAAATCGGACTTTCCACGACCGTATCTCGAAACAAAGGGCGCACTTTCAATCGCCAAACATGGGGTCGCATTCAAGCTACCGGGATAGGTTTCTCGACTGCAGAGTGGGTGTTTGAGGAAGACCCAGGCGAAGCCGGCCGCCATGGAGTGTTGGATCACACCACAGAGCTACTGTCAATTACCACGTCACTTCGACCCGCTCTGATTGAGTACGAGATTGAGGTCACCGCTGTCGAGGGAGACGGGAAGGAGTCCAGTTGGTTGAATACAAGGAAGCATAAAAGCGGACCTCAGCGCGTAATACTGCCATAATTGTGTGTCACAATCGTGTACCATATTTATGTATATCTTATTCGCACTAATCACATGGAGCCATATTTGAAACATTCCTAAGTACTGCCTTACACAGTGAAAGATCCCGTCAAACGCCGGTCCCGTGAGGAAGCACCAACAGTTACAGTGAACTTGCCAGACGGGATGACCCAACGCTGAGATACAGTATCCCAGACAGAGATGTCATAGCGAGAGAGTTTGAATGTCACCGTTTTCGTCTCACCGGCATTCAAAGAGATCGAATCAAAGCCCTTCAGCACATAGGGAGGGGATTTAGCGGAAGCGGGGAAGGTCAGATAGAGTTGCGGGATCTAAAAGCAGCAATTAGAAAGATTCTCCATTTAAATATTGAAGCGCACCTCTGTTCCAGCAATTGCACCCGAATTACGGATAGAAGCTGTGATTGTGAGCGCGTTGGTGTGAAGGCTTTGAATTCAAAGTAAGCTTTGGTGCAAGGTCATAAAAATGAACGTAATGGGCAAACTTACGAGGCGTCGAGGGAAGACCCGTTCCCAGTTGGAGGTGTGTATGTGCCTACAGAGCCTGAGATAGAAAGACCCGAATAGGCGAAGCTTGTGTAGCTCAAACCGAAGCCAAATTCGTAGCGCGGTGCGATGTTAGCCTGTACTCATATCAGCTGAAAGCATTATATATCATATCTGGACAATTTACTCACCGAATCAAAGTGGCGGTAGTCGATGTTCAAGCCTTCCGAGTAGTTAATCTGGACAGGGGTGATAGAAATGACAGTGTAATCGACTTTGGCGGCATAATCGGTGTCCTTCTTGGCAATCGTGTAGGGGAGGCGGCCGCTGTTGACAAATAGTTTAACGACTGGCCTGCGAACACAAGCCATACACACAGTTTCTCACCTTGGGTTGACAGCACCCCAGATAATGTCCACCAAGCTATTACCAGCTTCTTGTCCAGGTAAACCAGCCCAGATCAAGCCAGTCACTATGCGATAAGCCTGTAAGCTAGGATTGTGGTTCACATCATGCTAGCACTCACCATTGACGTTATCAATCCAGGAGTCCACAATGATGGGACCAACGGTATTCACAACAACAATCTATACGTCAATGTTGTGCTCAGTAACTTTCATCCTCCAGAAATTTACCAACAAGGCGCAGACCTACCGTGTTCGGGTTTACACTTGCCACCTTCTGTACTAGAGCGTTACCATTGTGCCACGCGTTGAGGTCATTACGATCTGTGGCGGGCATATAAGCTCGAGCATAGGACATGAAAGTGTTTGCTACTTACCACCGTTGTTAAATTCTACAATATTACCACCTTCACCACTGTCAGCGGTTATAAACACAAATGCGATATCTTTGCCGGATGCGGTATTAGCAGCAGCCGTCATATCACTATCACTTAACGACGACGCCACAGTTGCACCAGTCGC
>JAZHGK010005359.1:0-52762 GCA_037855215.1 Waitea zeae
AAAAAAAAAAGAGTGATGCGTGTTGGGATGATGCTACAGGGTAAGTGTTAGAAGAGTACAGAGGACCCATGTGGGTTAAATGAATTCCTCGGCTGATGATCATGCCAACGATTAGTCAGCGTTGTATTTGCGCAGTGCTTACCTCTGTCTGACTCTCTGGTCTGCCGGGCTTCCCCACCCGCTCGCGGGCAGGAGCTGCCGCCCAACTTTCTCAACTCTGCGTCTCCTCTCGGACGGGGCACCCTCAGCGCTCTCTTTCTTGGCCACGACGATGGGCAAGAGCCCTACCGGCGGACTGCAACGAACCGTTCTCACCCTTCTGGCTCTGGCTTCCTTCGCTTGGGTTGGTGTTACTGCGCAGGTCATATCAACAAATACCCGATTGCCCGCTTTGCAATGGATTCGCCTCGACAAGTTGCTGAAAGGCTCCGCACCTCCTCCTCTGAAGGACGCCTCTCTCGGATATGACGAGACCACTCGCACGCTTCTCGTTTTTGGTGGGGAATCATCTTCTGGCTTTCCCCAGGGAACAACATACTTGTACGTGGGAACGACTTTGAAAAAAGCAACACGGACAGCGCTCATAACGTTCTCGCGTATTTATGCGCTATGTAGACTGGACCTCGACGCCCTCACTTGGAAGTCCCCTTCTCCGCCGAATGGTCTTGACTCTGCGCCACCAGCGAGAAGCGCCGCCATCGGTGGCGGAGATTTTGCCGCAAACAGGTGCGTAAGAGACCCACTAATCTTTTCAAACCACTCTCGACGCTGACGACGATCATATCCTTAGTCGCCATGGCCACATTGTAATAGGGGGCAGAGGTGCAGATGGAAAACCTCTGAACGACGTCTGGGGTACGTAAAACTTGGGTTCCTAGTAAAGAAGCCGGACAAACCTCAACGAATGCTACAGAATTCGATTACTTATACCAATACTGGAGGCAAGTCGAAGTCGACGCTTCAACAAAGCCTGGAACCGGCCGGTATGGCGCCGTGGGTGGGATTGATACACGGCTCGATCCTATGAGTAACGGGTTAACCAGCTCGTTTTATCTTGCGGGAGGGTACGACGGATCCAAAATCCAACCTACGTCTGACGTGTGGCGCCTCGACGTTTCTGGCATCCTCGCGCCAAACGTGGATGCTGGCGTCAAGGCTCTGTGGACCCATACTCCTGCAAAGCAGCAACTGCCGTCTATGATGGGACAAGGAAGCGCAGTGGTTGCGGATGAAACTTCGAGGGGCGGCGTTCGCATAGCGGCATTCGGCGGATGCAATACCGCGGATATCGCCGATGACAATTGTGCTCAGGCAAACGCTAGCGTTCTGTACACGTCGACTTCTTCGTCCATATCACCTGTTGCGTGTGCAGCTGCGAGGCTGAGCCCTGCCATTGTCGCCAACATGAACGGATTCGATTCAAGCTTTCGGTCTCAGGTGCTTGTGCTGCTTGGAACTTTCAATTCTTCTCTTTGGGATGACGGACAAGGTCTCCAGAAGGGAGAAGTCGTGAGTCGACTAACTAATTTCGGACGAGTTGGCGTTGCTCAAAATGACGTTAGGATGTCCTTGACGTGAAACAGGGCGTTTGGACGCGCGTAGTTCCTGCCAAAGATCCTCAGAATGGCGTCCCCAGTCCTCGTCAAGGAGCTGCCGTTGTTGGTGCCTCTTCGGCCGTCGTTGGAGATTCCCGATCAGGGTCATCTGATATTTTAGGTGGGTGATATTACATAGTTTTATCTGATTAGAATGTCTCAATGAGTTGTTCTGCCATAGTTTTTGGTGGCAAAGATAGCGCTGGAAATTATTTGTCTGACATCTGGCTCCTCCGTGCATACAATGGCGTCGTCACTGGAACGAATCAACATTGGACAGGATACGGCAATGGCATCCTCCAAACTGGCGTCAACGCTGCTGGTGCTGGCGTCGCTCTGCAATATCAAGCTAGTTGTGCTACTGCCATCGTACCACCACCGAGTTCTAGCTCAACCATACCTAGTTCGACCTCCACACTTCACTCAAGTACTACCTCATCCAGCTCGAACTTACCTACTCCATCTGTACCATCTACCCCAGGATCAAGTATATCCACCTATCCCTATAACACTAACATTTTGCATAAAGTCTTTCTCGCTGTATCATTTGCACTCTGCACGTTTGCTGTGTTACTTTCACGTCTCATCTCTTCAGACATCTACATCGGACAACAACTTGTTCTTACCCGCATTTTCTTTACTCTGAGCTTCCTGGCTTATGGTCTTTCAATTGCTGGTTTAGTTATTGCTTTCACAACAGTTACACGCACATCCATTCTCAACACACGCTCATCACGCTCTCATCTTCACCTAAAGACAGCCCATGGCATTGCTGGTTTGGTTCTTGAGGCTGCAATCCTTCTTGTCGCACCTATCGTATTAATCCGATCATGGGGATGCTATCCGGTTCGAAAGGCAAGAAAAAATGACAACCGCCCACCATCGCCTGAAAAGCCGGAGGGATACTTTCCGCCTATCAACGAGCTTTCTCCTGCCAGCAACCCACAAGGTCTGGTACAAGACGCAGCAAATGAGGGCATCCTTCAAGCTACTTCGGACACCGAACCCGCCGGACGTTTGTCATCGGGCACTGAGGAGTCCATATCCAACGAATATCCTCCTGGACTTCGGTCCTTCGAAGTTACTAACCGAGCCTCCCACCATGCACGACGGTCTACGCAAGCTTCTCTCAGCGCCTTCGCGGAGTTTGCTGGATTTACGCGCCAACAGCCGGTTCTACCCTCCCAGAATACGCCACAGACTCTTGGCGACGTGGATTGGCTCGAACGGCGCCGGAGTCTGATAGCTGTGGTAAGTAGTCACAACAAGTCAAACAATGGGTCATCAGTCTAACGGCGACACAGGATCAGCTGGACTATGCCATGACACAAATGCGGAAAACGCCAGGGATAGTTACACCTGCTACTATACCGGTTGGCTCGCAGACTCGTATTGTGCCTGACACTGAACGTGATCAAAGCCATTCGACAGCGAAGCCGCCGAGATTCGTTGACGTTTTCATTCATGCACTGTTCCACGCACTTCTCTGTGCACTTGCAGCAGTGATCCTTCATGCACTATGGACACGAGCTACTGCCAGATTCCCTTTTTACATATTCCTTGCCTGGACTATCATTTTCTATATCCTTTTTATCATTCTCGCGTGGTGCACCCGGCCTCCCCGCTCAATTATCGCATTTGTCGTTGGCCAGCCTCACACCAACCCATCAGCTACTGCTGCCGCAGTAGAACAAGTGGAATCACACTCGGTAGCAACACCTTTCGTGCCTGCAAGCGGCGAGTCGGACCATCTGTCAGGGAGCACTAGCCCTTATTTGCATCAACCACCCTACCGCTCGACGTTCCTCTCTCCTCGTGAGGAGGACCATGCGTCCGCTTCCCAGGCTGGGGCTCGTAGCCACGATGGCTACTACGGCGACGATGAGGATGATGAAGACGAAGAGACGCGCCAATCACGTATGGAGGCAGAGCTGAACCGTAGACAGGTAGCAATTGTGACGGTGCCAAAGCAGCGTCTCTTCGTTGCCAATGCCACCTAGCGATATTCATCTTTGTTTGCTTTCCTTATGCACAAGTTATGATTATTAATGTATTCCCTGATTTAAGATATGCCAATGCCATATTGTACGACTACACATAGGCGAGTGAACTAAAAGATTCCGATACGGATGCTGAGATGAAGAAAGTGTCCCTTGGTCGATGCTAAAATATTCACAAAAGTTGATACGAAGCCCCTGGTCCAAACAACTACGATTTGTCGCCTTCGACTGCGACATCATGCCGCCAGCGATCTACGCGTCCATAGTTAGCAGCATCGTGCATTGGTGGTGGCGACCCGGATTGGGGTGGGGGCATCGTCATCATGCCTGGCGCCATCGCTGGATTGAAGAAGCCAGAGCCCATAGCCGACGGAGGGCCACCCATGTACATGCTGCCCGTCATCATCTGCATCTGCATTTGTGCCTGTTGCGCCTGCATCATCATCATCATTTGCTGCTGCTGTTGCTGCTGCGCAAGCATCTGATACTGAGTCCGACGCTGCTGCTCTGGGTGCATGGCGAGGGGTAACTCGTCTTCGTCCTCACCTCCTGTCGGACGAGGATTAGCTCCGAGTATAGTCGAGGCGCGGAGACCAAGTGGCTGCTCGTCCTCTTCGCTATCGTCTGCCTTCTTTTCAGCATTTATGGGGGCCTTCGTTGATGTTGAGAGATCGAAATCAATATCGAGGAAGCCGCGGGATGGCTTTTTGTGCATAATGGCCGTAAGTGGCTTGTCTTCATCGGAATCAGAGTCAACGGCAGAGCGAGCTATGCGTTGTGCTGCACGGCCGATAGTAGCCACGAGCGGCACATCTTCCTCACTATCGCTGTCTGGGACTACCATGTGGGGAACCGGTCCTCGCCCCTGTGAACGAGCGGGGCTGAGAGCGGCGGTTACTCGACGTGGTGCTTCGTCATCTGAGGACCCCCACCCGGCAGCTTCTTGGACGTTCGCTGGAGCGGGATTGTCGTTGTCACTTTCGCTCTCGCTATCGGAATCGGCGTTGCCCGCAGGTAGTTTGCGCGTTGTGGTAACTTTCTGGATCTTTGGCAAGACAGGCAAAACTGTTGTCGCTGGGCGCTTTGGAGAAGTTGGCTCTGGCGGGGCAGGAGAGCGAGCTGACGAAGGTGGCTGGGCTGTTCCTTTGTTCAAGTCATTCGGTTGTGCCTGGATGTTGTCGGTGCCCGCATTCTCCTTTGCTTCCATCTCGCGTAACTTGGCCAGTTCTCTTTCCCAAATGGTATCAACACCAAACACCGAGCGACTCTTGGGCACTTTTTCAAGGTTGTTTGAAGAGGCAGGCCCAGGTAATTCGTTACCATTTGCGTCGAAGTGGAGTAAAGGTCCCGAGCTACGGCGATTTAATGCTGGCATGGATTGAGAAGAGTTGAACGAGTCCATGTGCTTTGAAACAGGTCGTTGAGGTAGGGTTGCCGGGTCTATTAGGGTACTAGACCGGTTTAGCAGCGTACGCGACATCATCTGGGGACGATCGTCACCGCGATAAACCCTACGGGCAATCTTGAATACACTTGTTTTAAAAATAAGTAGCTAAACCTGCTTACCTTTGTTTGTTGCGCATATCTTGCTTACGCGCCTCAAGATTGTCAATAAGACTACGGCCATAGAGCTTTCCCGCTGGCCGTTTGGGCTTTCCTGCTGGGTCTTCCGGTTCGTCAACAGCAACAGGTATCGGCGCAGTTGGTTCCTCAATATCTGGAAACTCTGCTTGTTGACCATCCTCAGTCGCACGAGGAAGCATTGCATCTAAGTCGGCATAAGTACTGTCTCGCCGTCCGTCTACCATGAGTGTGTTGCGGAAAGCAAGCTGGGAGAGTGACATAGTAGCACGCGGATTTGGTGTGAACGCGCTTCCAGGATTTGGTATGTTCATGGTTCCCGAAGGTTGAAGCACGTTGAGGGAGGTTGACGCCCTCTTCATTCCCCGGGCACCAGGTGGGAGCGGAAGCTCATTCGAGATTACAAAGCCGTCACGCCCAACAGGCTGATCGGGACCCTTTGGCAATTGATCCTGCAGAGGGCTAGGCATAACGAGCACTTTCGGTCGCATGAGGTCCCACTTGGAATATGGACGACCCCGTGGTCGCTCACTCATTTCTGATGCAGCGTCATCGAGCATTTGCTGAGTCCCCAAAGACGCCATTGATGTGGTACGTGCACGAGCGGCCATCTTGGGATCGAAACGTGACATCCTGGACGGAGATGGCGGGCGTACCGCAAAAGGGTTGTTCTCATCCGCAAGAAGATCACGAGAAGACGCAGACATGGTGCGGGAATGGCGTGGTAACAATCCGCCTTCATCTCCAAGACCGTCACTTGGTGCGTTCTGGGATTTATGGCTGTGAGAACCATCTTGAGCGAGGTTGGCTAAGATCTGTGACGGAAGTGCGTATCGTGACATGGGTCGAGCTCCGGATGAATCGTCTGGTCGGGGAGTAGTAGTACTCTGCGGGAAGGGGACAGAGTGAAGGGGAGGGTGATGAGGCAGCTTTTCGATCAGTGCATGGTCCGACGCGCGCCTCTTCTGCAGTGGTCGCTGAGGCATCATCTTCAAGAGATCATCTGGTGACGCGAGGGAGTGAGGACGAGCTTCAGGCCCCTTTACTGACGACTCTGCTTCGAGAAAAGCCCCACCAAGGCCGAATTCTCCCCAGTTCCCCAGGCTCATGGCGCGTGGGTGCGTATTGTCCCCTGGCTGTTCACCGAACTCGGAAATTCGCTCTCCCGCCCGCAGAGCAGCAAAAGTCTCAGACCTAGTTCTCGCCTTTCCCTTTCGCGCGGACTTGTCTTTTGCCTTCTCCTTGCCCTTCTCTTTGTTCTTTGTCATCAGCGCGTCGAGTCCCCAAGAGGCAAGGTCGACTTCCATCTCCTCCATCTCCTCATCCTCTTCGTCGGAAGGCACTTCTGGGTCCTGTTCATCCGGTCCGAATGGGTTGTGAAGTGCGTCGAAGGTGGACGCACGCGACCTGCGGTTGAGAGTTGTTGGCACATCGTCACTGGGTAGTCCAACTGACAGGTAGTCGGTAGACCGCTTCGCTGGACGTGGTTGTGCCCGGCGCATGTGCGCGAATATGGCGCTGTCTTGAGCAGATCGATTGTGCGGCGCCTCTGGATGGTCGAGATCATTGTCGTATTCTACGAGGGCATTCTGTCAGCCAAAGACTGGTGTCCCGTCAAACGCCGTTGGACCGCGTACCAAGCAGAGCAGCCGCCAATTGCAAACGAGAGAATGATGCCATAGTTGAAAAGAAGAGAGGAAACGAGAGTGTCGAAGAATTTCTCAAGTAGATTTATGGACAGAGGAACACGAGGAAAGACATGCAGTAAGTAGTAGGGCACGAGTTGGTCAAGATTCAAGGAGGCTTCAGGCGGCTTTGGCCCGTAGAAGCGCTCCATCCGGCTACCCCGGCACGGGGAGCTTGTCCCGTTGCTGGCCACTCGGAATCACCACAATATGTAAATAAAAAAAAAGTCTCCATAAACACCCCAAAAGCTCGCAAATGAACTAAAAAAGAAAAAAGAAAACAAATAGTAACTAATTATACATTTTATGGCTCTAACATACTGCCCACTACAACTCGTCATGGCTTCGTTCCGCAGGCTTTACTGTCGTCTCCCCACTTTCCTCGTCAAAGTCGACGTCAAGAGTTGCGCCTGGCTCTTCGGCAGGAGGGACAGTCTCGTCGTCGACGTGCTCAGGTGCAGGTTCCACAGTTGTGTCTGTGGGCGCAGTTTCGGACACTCCGAGCGAGCGACGGAGAACACGGTCTACACGAGTGAAGAATCCGTGCGAGTCCTCGACTTCGAAGCCGGAACGCACAAGGGCACCGTCGACGAGGATGGTGACGACCTCCTTAAGCTCATCCTCGGCTTCAAGATCCTTCTCCTCTTCAGGACCAGGAAGACGCTCAATACGGCGAAGAAGGCCCTCAATCAAAGGCGATTTCGGATTGATTTCGAGGATTCGCTGACGCTTGCCAAACTGGAACATCCAATCGTTCTCCTTCTTTTTGTTTTGAGCACTGAGCATCTTTCATGGTTGACCTGTTAGCATGGGGCTGAAACAACGATATACCGTTCACTTACTCGTTCGACATTGGCAGTATAGCCCAGTTCGTTGGCCACAACAGCGCAAGGGCTGGTGACAAGACGGTTGGAGATCACGACTAGCAACAAGGGTTATCACCACATATCCATGAAGAGAGGGATCACAAGCTTACCATCACGAACTGCGTGACTCGCTTCTGCCTTGACGAAGTCAAGCAAAGGCTTGAATTTCTCTGTCAACGTCTCGAGCTCCTTTTTTTCTGCTTCGGGATCTATGTATCATTATGAGAAATTTAGCCCAGCAGCGACACACAAATGACTTACCCTCATCTCCAAACTTAAGTCCTTGCCTTGCAACATCTTGGAAAGGGAGGTTCTTCCAATGGCGTACCGTTTGAATAACTGTGTACCGAGTGTAAGGATGTTGTAGCGGTTATCAACAGATTGCCTTACATATCTCATCTAAAGGCTCATTCAAAAGAAGAGTCTCGTAGCCACGAGCAGTCAACTTTTCAACAAACACGCTCTTGGCGAGGAAGTCAATATCCTTTCCCATGTCAGCCAGGAAGAAAATCTGAAGAGGCGCACAAAGAGTTAGCGACCGACTGCAGAAAATGGTTCGCCGGCTTACCTGCTTCTGTCCGCCACGCTTGTTCTTGACATACTCGTTAAGAGAGGTTGCATTACGCTGATTGGTGGCAAAGCGGGCGAGCTGGACAATCTTTTCGCGGTTGCGAGAGTCTTCCACGGCACCAAGCTTGATTGCGGTACCAAACTTCTCTTGAATCTCATTGAATTTGATGGGATCATCTTTCTCAATCTTCGAGAATAGCTGCACGAGTCGGCGAACAAGGATGGATTTCATTTGCTTCAAGAACTTTGTTGATTGAAGGGTCTCCCGGGACACGTTCAACGGGAGGTCATCGGCTACATAAAGATGTCAGCCAGTGATAGCGCACTGACAAATGCAAACGCCATACCATCAACAATAACCTTGATGTAGTTGGCCCACTTAGGGAGGAAGTCATCGCCTAAGTCTGAAGTGATGAAGACCTTCTTGACCATTAAACGAATGTCCTTGTTTGTCGTTGCCTGAGTTTGCCAGTAGTTGTCGTCGATCTTTGAGGGTAGGTAGATTATTGCCTTAAACGAGGTACCAGCACCAGAGTCACCAGAGAAGTGGTACCATGCAGTCGGGTCACTTCCACCCCGACGTCAGTCAAATACTCTCGTCGAACGTTCTATGTGTGCGCTTACTTATAATCCTTGAACGTAGCCTGGTAAAATTGACGGTATTCTTCTTCTGTGACATCCTTCGGGTCCCTGGAAAGGCGTTGAGTGTCATTCAAATCGAATTTAAACCACCTACCGAGTCCAAATAGGTGCGGTAGGGTTAGAGCGGACCCATTCTTCGACAGTCACTTGCTTAGTCTTCTTGGGCGCCTCTGGCTCTGTCTTCTTCGACTCTTCAGCGACATCCTCAACGACCGCCTCCTCGTCGTCAGAGGCGGCATCAGTATTCTCAGATACTTCCTTGGCCTCAGAAGTTCCCTCGGTTTCTTCCTTTGCCTCCTCGAGGGGAGTTTCAGGAGCTTCTGACACATCCTCATCGGGCACTTCTTCAGTACGGGTTGTCCAAAGGTAGATAGGGAAGGCCGTGGAGAATGACGAGTGCTTAGACACCAACTCTCCAAGCTTTTGACTATCGAGGTATTCCTGCGCGTCTTCCTTGAGGACGAGCGTAATCTCTGTACCACGGCCGAGGGTATTTCCTCGCGGGTCCTCAAACACCTCAAAGTCACTGTCGGCAGCAGAAGAACTGAAGACATGTTGCACCGGATTTGGGTTCTTCGCACTCTTGGGCGGGACTGAGGCTACGTAGACCTTGTCGGCAACGAGGAAACTTGAGTAGAACCCGACGCCAAATGCACCAATTAGGTTGCCGGTGCCAGTGCTGTCGAGACCATCTGCTTTGGAGAGGAATTCTGACGTGCCGGACTTGGCGAGGGTGCCCTGCACAAAACGACATTAATATGCGGGTAATAATGCATATTGGATAGGTGTACAGACCAGATTAGCAGTCAGTTCATCTTTTGACATCCCAATCCCAGTGTCAGAAATGACAATACGCCCGCCTTTGCCATCTTCATCTTTGAATGCTTTGATGGTAATGTTCAACGGAGATGATCCATCATATACAGTCTTGTCTTTGCGATATTTAGTCAGGGGCACGCCTGTCACATAACTAGTGCACTCACCAGTGAGGGAAGTTAGGCGAAGCTTCTCAATAGCATCGTTCGCATTGGAAATCAACTCGCGTAAAAAGACGTCGCGATGAGAGTAAAGACTAGGTAACTGATCTCAGTAGACATAGGCCACATGCAGACTCTATGACACACCTGTTAATGACAATGTTGCGCAGCCGTGACACATCAGACTACATATGATTTATTAGTTTCATTTGACTGCAGCGCTCCACTGGACGTGAAACATGTACAAACCTGATAGCCCAATTTCTCCTTGCGTACGTTGGGTGCCTCAAAATCTTGTGCGATAGCACAAGAAACCAGGGAGAGTAGGATCGCAAAAGGCCCAATCAATCTCATAGTGAACCACTCGCTCAGTCACAGTATTGGTATCGAACCAGAGAGTTCGGGAGGAGGAGGAAGCTAGTTGTGTGGTCGACTGAAACAGGTGCCACAACCTTATGAATTTTCGTCATTACTTAGAATGTGCATTGGTGAATACGTGGCCTTTCGACGGCTGAACACGTCCAACATCACGCGGACAGAAGAGGACCGGAGGTGGTTGATCGGACCAAGCGGGAGTAGCTTCCCGGAAGCAATTGAAGGTCCACTTCGGGGGTGACCCCGGTGGTCACGCGGTCACGAGCCGCGGTCCTTACAGCGATTCAAGGCAACCACCACGACCAAGAAAAGGCTGTTGCATATTAAAAAAAAAAACTGGTTCAACGCATGCGGTAATCAAAAGCAAAGACAAGACTACTGTTCGCAAACAAAGAGGGTTTTGTGTAATCGTGAAGAACTATAATATTAAGCATACATCTATTTCGGAACATGTACGGAAAGGGTTGGAGCAGCTAGATTTTCGAGATAATCCTTTTTAAAAAAAAAACAATCGTAACCGTGTAAAAAAGAAGAAGAGGAAAAAGGAACATACACGTAGCCACATCTCCCTGGCATCGGGCATGTGATCAAACATCACGTAGCGCTTGTCGTTCTAGAAGAAAGGTAACAAATGGCCGAAGATTCACCTCGAGAACAACTAAGATAATGGAGCACGTACCTTCAGTACCTTCTCCATCTCGCGTAGATCAACACTCTTCGCTAGCTTCTTCATGTCAGCCCGCCCACCTGACCCCTCGCCTTCGTCTTCGTCTCCATAGTCATCCGCCTTGACGCCACCTTCAATGCCTTCACCACCAACCTTACGGAGCCGACCCCAAAACTCAACAAAAGTGTTTTCCTCGAGCATTTTGTCAAACGCAACACGAGCAGTTGTAAACCGTTCTCGTTGCCAGCGATCGTACTCTTTCTCAACGTCACGCTCGCTAAAGCCAAGCCGTGTCACGGGAAGACACGACAGCAGCGACGCTAAAGGCAGGTCGTTGAAAGGAGTAGCCAGATTAGGCGCATGAGACTCAAAGATGGCATGAAGGTTGTCGAGATGTTTGTGGCGTAGCTTGTCGATGTGGTCATGGAAGAGATGTATTTTTTGCTTTATAGGCAGTGGCGAGTGAATGAAGCGAGGGTCCTTCTCGAGTTCTTTCAGCGCTTCGTCCCATGTAATCTGGATGACTATTAGCAACTTGGCTTAACAAACAAACTGAATGTACCTGTGGGTCCCGAATAGCATCCGTAAGCATTGTCCTATACAAGGATATATAATTCATTTCAATCATCTCAGATGAAGCCAATCGGATATTAGGCATGAAAGCACGCACTGGAATGAATTTTCTCCCTCTTCCCTATCTAGTCCCATCTTCGAACGCCCAATATCAGCCTCCACAGCAAGTAAATTAGCTTTCACCTGCGCTTCGCGTTCGCGCACGGCACGCTCCCGCTTCTCTTTCTTAGTTTGTTCTGGGTCGGCAGCTTTGTCAGAACTCTTAGCTTCATGTTGCTGAGGCATGTCGTCGTTGTTGGGATGAGTCTCTGGGAAATCGCGGGCTTTGACATATGTGTTGAATAGCTCCTCTCGTAGCGATGATGACCCAACAGCATCATAACGCGGATCACGGGATATCTTGCGCTTGACCTATATCTTTTTGTAAAGTTTAGTTCCTTGAGCAATAAAGTCGGACTACTTACATCCTTCCATTCTGATCCCAGCTGGGCCACGCCACTTTCCTTGAGAAGCGCGAAGAAGTTGGCTTCTGCTTTTTTGGCCTCGGCCCGTTTTTCTGAAGGCGTGTTAGCTGATCCATCCCTCGTAACAGACAGTGATCTCTCACTTTCCCCTAACTCTTTAAGGTATTCCCTAAAGCGCTTCTCACGTTCACGATCATCTCTGCCCCAACCATAGAAGCGGCGATCCTTCTTCCATGTCCTTCTCCATTCGGTCCAGCCTGTCCGCGTACTTTTGACCTCCTCAGCCAAGAGTCGTTCAAAGGCTTCCTTAGGGTTGGCAGCCTCTTTTTGCTCCTTGACGGACTGTTCGCGAAGCTCTCGTGCACGGTCTCGGCAATACTCATCAAACGCTTCGCGCCTTGCGGCTACTGATGGAAGAAGAACGTATCGAGGATCATTGACGAATAGTGGGAGGGAGGTATCCCATGGGTGAAGCGGATTTATGTCTTTTTCGCGGAGGAGAGTCTAAATGGACATTAGCTTCGGTGCTCTTTTTAGATGAAAAGAAAAGGAACATGCCTTGAACAGCGCTTTTGCTTCATCTAATGAGAGGTCAACACGATCCGGTAAATTAAGCTGTTTGGCCTTGGCATCCATCTCCTCTTTCTGCCGTCGTTCTTCGTTGGCTATGCGCTCCTCTTCTTCTTCTCGTTTACGCTCCACTTCTTTCGCCTCAGCCTCCAGTTGCGCCGCCGCTTCGCGCTGCCAATCTTCTTCCTCTTCTTCGCCACTTTCCTGTTCTTCATCCTCTTTCTCCTCTTCTACTCGAGGCTTCTTGTTCTTGTTTGCGTCCACTGGCTTCTCCTCTGCCTTTCGCTTTGTCGAAGCTGCTTCAGCTTCCGCCTTGATCCTTGCCACTTCAGCTATTTCTTCAGCGCGAAGAGCCTCTTCAGCCTTGCGTTTCCTGTCCGCTTCCTCCTCGAGCTCAAGAGCTCGAACCGCGTCGGCAATTTCGTCAGGCAATGTCCATATGCTTTTCTTCGTGGGCTTATGGAAATAGAAAATGTTTCCCTCCGTTGTGCGTACACGAGTCCAATCTGTGCCCGGTATAAGTGTCTTGACTTGTGGCTTTTCTTTCTTGACGGGCAGTGCGGCAGGTCGGGGGAGGTTAAGAAAGGATGGGAACGGTCGAGTATAAGTTGACTCATTTGTGGTTGTGTTATGATAGTATATATGACCAGTTGGTGCTTCATAAAACATTAAGTTCAGTAGCTTGAAAAATCGGTCCGTTGCGAGTACAAGCGCACCTATGTGTTCTGTCCAACCTGGTGGTAAAGGCGGAGCCGCGAAGGCAGGGGCAGACATATTTTGCTATAGTTGTTGCCCCACAGAAGCTGTAGCAGATAGCTTAAGTATATTCAAGTATTCGATTATGGGTCACACAGAAACGCGACAAGCAGGATAGCCAAGGCGAAGAGCAGGAGAGGAACTGGGAAGGATGGGGGAGGTTTCGATGACGGGTTAGTTGGCTGCCAGAGGCTGGACAGTGAATCCGTGCTGAGCGCTAAAAGAAGGTAAGAACGGGCGCCTATGCACTGTCAAGAACATTGGCTAGCATATTCAGTCGAAGCCTTGTCGCAGACAACAACTTGAACAAGTTAGAACTATAATTGTTTGGAGAAAAAAATACAAATCGGCCGTAAAATTTTCCTTGTTAGTTATTAATATTAAACTGGTTCTAATTAAATACTTTCTGGTAGCGTTTATGCACAAACATGTGTGTATTGAAATAACATCCTTGTAGCACCCTTCCAGCTAGTTCAACGTGTTTCTACGATCTCGCTAAACTCAACAATGGAGAAGTATGACCCCCAAATTATATACTAACAGAGTATCGCTATAGTTGTAACTTATGACGTCTTTGATGCAACAATGCTCTCTCCTCTTTGTAATTTCTGCAACAACTGCTTCATCTCATCCACG
Organism: Waitea zeae; assembly: GCA_037855215.1. NCBI lineage: Eukaryota > Fungi > Basidiomycota > Agaricomycetes > Corticiales > Corticiaceae > Waitea > Waitea zeae. The sequence continues at coordinate 13,958 of JAZHGK010005359.1, forward strand.
TCTTTCTTAAAGCCATTGGAACTGCCTCCCGGCATGATTCCCGCTCGATCAATGGCCGAATATGCGCTTCCATCGCTCTGAACAGCACGCCCGTCATCTTCTTTCAGCCATTTATCGAGTTGCTCAGATATCTCGCGCGCCTTTAGCTTGAAGTGTGTGTGGATAACGTCTGCCCATGGTTCGGGAGGATTCTTCAGGTTCTCTAGCATCGCTGTCTTCACTACCATTCGCCGGACATTGGCCGAATCTTCTCAAAAATCAAGACGAGCTCTTACACATGTATTGAACAAACTCACATGCTTTCGATTGCGGCGTCCCGGCAGATTGTGCCCAACCTGGTTCGTTCAAGTATGGCTCTTCGCAAAGAATCATAGCCTGAATTGAGACCAGAACCTGTTCAAGCTACTCAGTACCAGGTACTTCAAATTTTGCTAATGAAATACCTGAAGCAGTGTAGACCTTCCAGGAACCCAGCCAGGGCCTTGCCATGTACCTAGGAGGGACAAGCATACCTTTCCGTCCTGAAGTAGAGTAAGAATAAATGGTTACGGCGACTCATTCGGAAATAAAGATAAAAGAAGTACCGCGTAAAGATTCTGTAGATTAGGTCTCAGCCCATTTCTATTGACGAGCAAAGTTCAAGAGTGCATACCGGATTGAAGCGGAACTTCCCCCCATGAGTCTAGTGGAAAATCAGAATTTAATCCAAGAGTACACAAAGTACTTACTGTCATATATTTCACACTGGGTGGCGAATGGTTGTAAGAACCGCCCAGAAAGACGTCAAAGAGATAGCTGCGAGAGCATGTTAGCGGTATCCTGTTAAATATAAGCGGTATTAAGAGTAACCATCCGTTGTGATAACTGAAGGATGTGTCAGTCTGAATCATTTCTGCAGTGGACGCCAATGCTTACGGTGTGCCCTCTGGTCCTGTAATCATGACCTAGTAACCTAGTGAGTCATATCGGCAACCATTGAGCTTATTTTCACTTGCCTTAATAATATCAACTCGTGTCTCATCCACCTTCATAAACACCGAAGAATTCCACGCTATTGGTAGATTAGTTGTCAATACTGCTAGCTATAGAAGGCCTTCAACAATGCATCTCTTCCGAATTACATACGCATACCTCTTTGGCTATGGCAAGAGACCTTCGAGGATTATCCGAGAAAGCCAATAATTTGGCTTCTGCATTGTAATAGAACTTGTAATCTGGAGTCCGATCGGCATTGCTAGCATCATCCTCGGTGGGTGGTATGGAAAGGTCACAATACTCGAATCTAAGAATAGTGTTCAAAAAGTATTTCACTAGCGAGGAACAACACATACCGTGCCTGTGTTGCCCAGGAGATGTAGAGATCCTGTGTTTTCTCATTCGAGATGTTGGCATCTACGTGGACGTCAATTGCAGGGGCTGAAGCGAGCTTCGGTAAGGACGCATATAGCCTATTGATAAATGCGTCTCCTTTGGTTTCCCGAAGGAACCGATCGATTGCATTCGCCGTGGCTAGAATCTTTCGACAAAATGCAAGCAATTTGGTGTTCTCTGCCGAAAGCACGGGTTCCTCCATACGGCTTTTGCCTTTATCGTTTTCTAGAACCCGTTTTTCTTCTTCGGTCATCTCAATCTCTTCGGGCTCAGGGGGCATCTGGGCTTCCAGACTTTTGATAGCGGCCGTTGCTTGAATGACGATGGTCTCGAGTAGCTCACGAGGCCCAGCGCTACCTTCGTAGATTACGGTACGTTCACGTAGTGTACTACCTGTCTGACTCTTCCGCGTGTTAACTTCCTTTACAGATCCTATAACCATGATAGGTTGTGCCATCAAACTGGCTAGCGCCTCATGATTTGATATTGTCTGTTAAGAGATTATATGCAAACGTGAGCTCTTTTTTTTTTTTACTTCCGTAACGATAGCACTTGCCTCAAGCCAACGGAAAAGCTCACTAAACAGGTCTGAGCGCTCTGCAATGCTAAAAAGAGAATCATTCCGAAGGAATGTACTGCATACATGGTTAAAACGTCGCCTGAGATGCGCTAATGAGGCCGGGTGAACCAGATAGTCGCTTGCGTATCGATGGTCCCGGTTAAGTGTGGGTAGGTAGGTTCGCACTTCACCTAACAAGCGAGTCAATTTCTCGTCCTTGGCTCTCTGTGCTGCTTGCGCCTTTTGCTGCCCTGAAGTCTGGTTGAGCAAGTTAAGCAGAATGTTGACAGACAAAGTTGGTAGGCTCTTACATCTTCACGAGCATCTCCTGCGTAGCCAATCCCATGCGATGAAACGGGGGCGCCCTTCAGCTTCTTCAACTTTTTCATGGCATTCATAGCCGTATGCGCTAAATCATGATTGGAATTATCGTCAGCTGCTGGTGACTTGCGCCTCTTGCTGCCGGATTGACCATCTTCACCCTCATCGAAGAGCACACCTTCAACCATAGCGAGACCAATTCCGAGCATGACACCTTGCAAATTTGCACAATGAAGAAGCGGGTTATGATGCGCTGGCTTTTCGGGTGCTATAGCTTCTCCACAGGCAAGGCAAAACTCCTTGGAGCAGCGCCTGCACTTGCGCTCGACAATTTTACGAAGCTGTTGAACGTAGGTGGAAAACTCGGGCTACATGAAGCATTGCAGTCATTGAAAGGATCATATTGGGACATATTTGTCTTACATAGAGTGCGAAAAAGTCGCTCTTCTGCCTTGTAACGTGTGAATCACCGCAGTGAGGACAGGTACAAACACCTTCAGATAGCTCTTCAGACAAACTGAACAAAAAGCTTTGTTCGCTCCCTTCGGGGCAGCCCTTCATCCATTCGCCACGAGTAATCAAGCGGACTCGTTCGGAGAAGCCAGGCACAGTGACAAATTCCGGCTCTTCGTCGACCTCGATGACCTCTTCTTTGCGGTCTTTTGAGAAAAAGACGCCTGGCCCAGGGTCAGATAGCTGGGTTGTTATTGTTTTGTTGTTCGCATACCAGCATAAGGATCAATATCTGCAATCTCAAGTTGCACGGCCTCGACGTCTGAATCATAGTCGATGAAGTCCTCTTTTGGAGGTTAAGATGCGTATTGTACGTATATAGCAAGTAACATACCAGCCTCCCCATCGTCTTCAGTTATTTCTTCCTCCTCGTCGCTGTCGCCGTTCTGTGAAATCTAGTTATGGGGTTGAGGATTCCGCTATAGCTCGGTCGTTCTTAGAACGGCGCCTACCACTGCAATTGAGCGTTTCAACGAGTCGTCTATTGTGCTGGCAGGTTCTCCATCTATAACCTCGTCCTCATCGACTACGTCGTCGAAACGGCCATCGAAAATTTGCTCTGCAGCCTCCATGACATCTTTGTGTTTCTTGAGTGCTGCCTTCGCCTGCGCACGCGTTGCGCCCATTTCAACGAGTTGTCGTATGCTCTTTTCCATTGCGTTAACGTGAAGAACCCCACGTGCAGTCGAAACTCAGTAGACGAATGCTAGGGAAATGCAGGTTGTGTGCTACACTGGCGGTGGGAGGCTATGTTGGGTTTAGTCTCTCGACTTAGCACGCTTGCGGTAAGTAGACGCGGTGTCAATGAAGCAGGACTAAGGGAAAGCAGCGTGGGAAGCATTCCGCGGTTCGTTCCCGACCACGCCAGCTGCCGCGCGCGCTCAACCTCGCTTCACGGCTTCCAGCTTCAGACGATCACCGCCGACTTTTAGACTCGATGACGGCTGAACCTACTATCACCCAGCCTCCAAACGTCTCTGCAAACATGTCGGAATCTGGCATTTCTCGTACAACCTCATTGCGGTTGGTGATCGTTTCGAATTGCTCTGGAAGTATATGTCATCTCATCAGCATTTCAATTAGCGAGGACCTCTTTGGACGCGTTCGAGAGGAAGAGGGTGACATAATCACTCAGCTCAAGAACGTGGGCAGGCGTGCTCGCGCAAGTAAGTCACTTCTTGACCTCCTCTGCCTTACTTATTCACGTGCCCCTAGGCGTGAACGAGGGCTATAAAAATGACTATTTCCCACCTATCCAACCTGCTTCTCACCTACAACGACCTGCAAGAACGTTCTTCCGAACTCAGAGCGAGATGCGTCGTGACTTGTTTGCGAAATCCGATCCTATCAAGGCATCATCTGTCCCCGCCACTAAAAAACGGGAGGGTACTGAAGCCGGAAACCCGTCGAACACAGACACCGCCAATTCTGTCGAGGATGAAGAGCCCGATGAAATTGATGGTGACTTGCTCGCTCCACTACCAAGCAAAACTCTCAGTCCCTTCCGCCAACGCCCACTTGGTCAAAGCTTGACTGTTCCCGCTGGTTCTGCTAGCATCTTCTTCTCTGATAGTACCGGCGAACAAGCTGAACCTGCAGAGGAGGAGGAAGACTGGAGCGAAGCAGCATTTGGTGGCAACTCCAGCTTTAAATGTCTCTGATTTCGTCATTTTCACGTCCAACTTCCCACTTTCCTCAATCTTGGCTACTCACTTCAGTCTCGGCTCCAACATCCCTGTTGTATATCAGCATCTCACTATACATAGTTTTCCTCTATTTCTTGAATGGCCGATGGTTGGCATGGGTCAGGACCTACACACGTTTCCCATCGCATTTTCCTTAAACCATCTACCTTATCACTTTTTTACGCTTTGGTAAGGTCGGAAGGGATATTGTCTTCATATTGATCTTGGACGCTACTTAGGATCAAAGCTGACTTGCCTCGGATGTTTTGATCTCGTAATCGAGCGTATTACTTCCAATCCTACGTCAGTGGTAAAATGACCAACTGCACTCCTTGCGGACGCGACTGTCAGTGCATAGGCTCCGCGCTCACGACAGGCACTGTCAAAAAAAACTGATCAAGTTTGCTTGTTTTTGAGGTCTGGCATGTCAACATGGCTAAAGTACCATTTCACAGCCCAGATCATGACTTCTCACATCGCACCTACTACGTCCAATTTTCTCACTGGATAATGGTACATAAAACCGATATGTCCATACTTATATTTGCAAGTGCTAAGTGTTTTGTGCAAAAAAAACACATTTTCTTACACCAGGGCTTTTACCGAACAATCTGGCTCCGCGCGCCGTGATTGGGTCGGGATAGTAAGCACAACATTACAGCTGTTTGCAAAACATTAGTCAAAAGCGTTTGGGAAAAACGAATGTCAAACGCACCACTTCGGAGCCCAAATAAGCTGAAGTGGAGGTACACCCTCTGAGGTTCCCGATTGGAAATCTCTCTGCCTGCGTCAGTGGCAGACTTCCGATCGGGAGCCTCGGAGGGTGTACTTTTTACTGCATGATACCAGGTTTGATAGGCCACCCTCGTTCTCATCACACGGAGCGTGACGCCCTTGAGCATGAAGTTGAATTAGGACGGTCAAGTTTGTAGCAGTGACACTCCTGTGGTCACTGTCACTGTCGAGCTAATTTGGTGATGCCCTCGATTCTCGCACAAAGGCTAATGGCTTCGATGCTCCAAAGCGGTGCGTTTGACATCCGTTTTTTTTTTCAAACGTTTTGGATTAATGTTTTGCAAATAGCTGTACCGTTGAACAGGACCCGTGGTCATAAGTACTAACATCAAGCTACGTCGCAACTGGTTGTCAGACGTTCGTCATAACTATGATGCATTGTATAGGACTTTCAAGCAGACAACTGGGGTTGACACCTCGCCTGATACTGATTTGAAAATGGAACGTCTCGACAGGACTTCTTTCGCTTGTAATCAATTACAGGCGCCAAGTTGGGGCCTCTTGAAGTTAATCTATGCCTCTTGGCCGCCGCTCTAAAAAATGATGGATAAACATTGGTGGACGTTTGCCCTATTACGTACCTTCACTTTCCAGGGCCCCAGGAACATAATACAGTCACAAACTGCCTCGACACGGATCAGTGCCTTGCGAGTAGCCGTCATAAAACCGAGTTGCCTCATGAATATACTGGGTATCCAAGCAGCACGCCAGCCTCAATGACCCTGCCTTCCAGCTCCCATATGTCTTCACCAGCTAAAGCTCACATGGCTCATATGTCTTTACAAGCAGCAGAGCTGACGGGGATGATGGTAGAGAGTGCTCTTTTTGTAAGTGGACGACCTTTCCTTTTGATTTAGCTACCGCTTATACATTATCGCGTCATCAGGGTGGATATGTCATCCTTCTAGGAATTTCATTGTATTACATGTTCACTTCTCGGAAAAGGGCCGTAAACAGAGTTGTGCTATTCATTGCCCTGTTTTTATTCGTGATCATCAGCTTAGTATGTTGTTCTCCTGGGACCACCATTATATAGCGAAGTGCTGACTCTTCGCCTTTGTTAGCATTGGGGCATTGGTTTCAGTCACATTTATTCTGGGTTTGTCGTATATGCCCCTCTTGAGAATGGTACATTATTGTACCTCTCAGACACACGGGTATGTCGCATGACTTTGGCGTGTACTTTATGTTTTGCTGATGTTTGATGGTTTATGCACCAGTCTTGGAAAACCATCGCTTCACTGGCAACGTACGGTTCATGTGGCATTCTGATGGACATTCTACTGGTAGGATATTTTACATTGACGTCTCGGCTACAACTTTAACATCAAGCATAGACATGGCGGTTGTACATTATTTGGAGGCGAAATGTGTATATTGCACTCCCACCCGTATTGGCTATTATTATGTCGCAAGGTGAGCCAATAGCACTTGATTTCCTCGAAGAAAAATACTGAGCTTTTCCGCTAGTATCTTCTGCAATCCAACTGCACCTTCTCACAAGAACGGACATTGCAAATGCTACGTATAAAAGCCCATCTGGTAAATGGGCTATCACAGCGTTTTCGCTTACCTTCTTTGTGAACATTTATTCAACTTGTGAGTTAGCTTTGTGCCGATGTTCTAGGAAAACAATACTTGACATACCCACAGCACTTATTACATACCGGATTGTTCGTAACGGGCATGGTATACGCAGCACAAGTAGCACCAAGTCGATTTTGATGGCAAGTATTCTGCCTGCCAAGTGCCCACAAGATGCTGATTATATATGATCGTAGCCTGTTCTACACATCATTATCGAAAGTGCTGCACTTTACACGTTAGTCAATCAAATTAGGCTTGCGGATAGAAAAGGGCTCACTCTGCACCAGGTTACTGAGCGTCGTCGCTCTGACGCTTTATATCACCAACAACGTGGGGCTCTTCCTTGTTCTGCACATCATTCCTCCCATTGTAGTGCGTACTTCTACCTCTTTAAGTACAAATTTCATGCTTAATTGGAATCCAGGGAATCAACTTTTCTGTTATCATCGTCCGGATTGCTCTTGGCTTTGCAGAACATTCAACAGCTGGCGCGTCGCCTCCATCTATACCAGGGTTTCCGTTGTCCCGCCGAGAAGCCAATAGTCATGTCATGAACGCAAGCTACCCACTCAAGGTGAATGTTACTCAGCATGTTGAAGATGACTCTATTACAGCTGGAACGGAGTCCATGCAAAAAGTCACTGCCAGCTTTGGTTATGAGCCGGGTGCGATATGGGAGGGTCATCATAATCGACAAGTTCCAAGTCCTATATGACAAATTCTTGCGATTCTTTTTGTATTGGCGTGTATTAGGTATGTTAAGCCTGAGTATATAGTAGCATGCATTATAACCTGTAGTTGGTAGCAATAAGACATACACCGTCATTTATCGTAAATCATCGTCCGGTTTGAGCAAGGTCCCACCATTTGCGCGCCTCAACATCATTGAGAGGCGGCTCGAAGAACTTACATCGCGATTTGAATGCTTGAAGAAAGGGTATGAGTTTGTCATGAAAAGCATACTTGGTAAAAAGTACCATTCAGTGACCGTTGTCTCACTATGTTCTCCACCGTAAGCTCGTTTCGAAATTGATTTCGCTAATTAGCAAGCCGGCAATGATCGTTGCTTAGCTCTCTATGCAGCACGAACCAATAAAATGAGCACACACACCTTTACTTTTTCAGCATAAATTTGGCCTTCAAGATTCCTTGTTGTCGTTTCATCTGTATCAGACCTCTGCATTGTTCCTTGCTTATCATCGATCGACGAGCCAATTACTTCTGTGCAATAATGAATTATTGCTTCGCGTCTCTTCCAGTTCTCTTTCATTGAGAATTTGTATTATTTACTAAGCCGTTGCCTCGAAGAAACGAAGGAGAAAGTAGTACTTACCAACGAGCTCACGCCAGAAGAATGCGCATGTATCATCCTGTACATTGCCAGACCGACGTCCAAGACGCTCCTCATCCCGAAATTGCGCATTTGTTCTATTGAGTCGCATATTTACTGTGTCATCAAGCTTGCGATACTCTTTGAGGATATCTGAGACAAATATTACGAGAACTTCAGTATGCAGCCTAGCGAACGCAGCAAGTGCAGAGCAGAAATACAGTGACCTTTGAACAACGAGAGATTATAACATGTTGAAGACGTAACGTGAATGGTTTGTGGCTTAGGAGTATACACGTCCTTTGACATATCATATATCAACGCCGAGCAGCTGCGGGTCTACGAGAGGACAGACAGTGGAAGCAAGGAAGGACGATCAATGGTACACACATGACGCCGCGCAAGTATTCGGCAGACCTCGGCAATCTTTACTTCCGCTCCGACGGCCACTTATTTAATCAATCATCGCCAGTGAATGACGCGATCGTGTGCCGATTCCCACCACCAAAAAGCCGACTACACCTCTTACAAACTCAGCCCATCCTTCCTCACTGACAACGACGACATCACCAGTTTGACACTCTCCAAAATCATGCGGTCTTATATCACGCTTAGCCTATTCTTTAGTGGTGTGCTTGCTGTGAAGTCGCCACAAGTCTATTGGAGTGGCGCTTCGACCAATAACTCAAGCTCTGGAGGGAGCAAAGTGCCCGTGGTTTTGGGAGTCATGTCCAAATGCCCAGATGCTGTCCTTTGCGAAGCCGTATTCGATCGTGTCCTTAAGGAAGTTGGAGACAAGGTCGAGCTCTCGCTAACTTACGTCGCACAGTAAGTACGTTCACAACGTGGTCAATCAACGACGCTCAACAACACTCTGGGGATAGTGTAAATGCGAGTGAGCCAGAGTATGGAGTCACTTGCAAACACGGCCCGTCGGAGTGTGCCGGAAACATCCAGCAGTTATGCGCAACCCAGCATGCCAGCACCAAAAACTGGTGGAGATTTGTGCAATGCCAAAACTTTCAGGGCAAGGAAACTGTCGGTGACGCTAAGCTTGCGATTGGGTGCGCAAAAGCAGCGGACATCGATGAGTCCAAAGACGGCAGATGGGCTACATGCACTGGAGTATTTGGTGAAATGAAGAGCAATGAAGGCGTGCAGTTGCTGAAAGAAAGCGCGAGAAGGACTGAGAAGTTGAAAATCGAGTAAGTTCTGTGATCGCCTAAAGTGAACAAGGTTAACAATTAGCAAAGGAAAAGTTGCACAATGTTGATCAATGGCAAGCATGTATGTGTTCGAGATTCCGAATGGAAGGAATGCCCAGTAGGTCCAACCATTCCTTTTTATGGAACAGGCTCTTGAACATCTTTGTCACAGGGCGGACATGAACCTGAGGATTTCATACGACAGATAAACGACGAATATGAGCGCCTCAACAAGAGTTCGTGACCGTACGGAAATTGACCATGGTCGCTGGGAGGATGAACTATCACAAAGTCCGAATATGTTTTGTAATTTTTGTAACATTAACCACCAAGAATTAACTCGTAGATGATAATAACCAAGTTGACCACAATCAATGGCACTGTCGTTGACGATTAACAGTAGCAAATGTGCGACATAACAATACGTACTTCGCAAGAGCGTGCGTACAGCACTTATGAGTGTAATCAACCGTGCCTTAATACTTGGCTCCTGTCCACCTCCGTATCCAGTCTGATCATATCCTTGATACGCAGCAGCTTGTGAGGCCTGTGATGCAGACACGGACCACCCAACTACAACATGAACGTGATCAGCAAACACTCGGGAGCAAACAAGCAGAGATTAAGGACGCACTCCGAGCGAGAAAACGCTCCTCATTAAGGATTGCAATGGCGTTGATAAAAAGCACGCTGACGTAGAGGATCGTGCCGATAAACAGCATTGCGCCTGAGTGGTAGTGCGACGATGAAGATGCAAAGGGGTGAATGCGGCTGCCCTACGTGGGCGAGCGCTGCTTCAAAGCCGTCGTGGTCAGTACCACGTGGGGTTTCGGAAGACTTCTCTGCCGCGCTTTCCGACCTCCGAGTTCAACATCGACTACGCCTTCAAACTGGCTCCCGCTCTTGATCGAAATAAACATGCAAAGGGCTACAAGAAGCCTACAGCAGCGTACAGAGTGACTCGTTCTGATTTGATCGGCTGTAAGGCTGAATAAGTTTTGCTAGTGGCTCGTTCTGGACATGCTCTTCCAGTAGCCTCATCGTCCCGCGTCGTTGTCCAAGCGGAGGCGCGTCGTCAGTGCGTAGAACTGTTTGAAACTTGTAGCCAATACTGAAATTTTGGCCTGTAAGTGCATCCTGGTTCAATAACCTTGGTGCCATCGCGAACCCGGTCACCTGGGTGCAGGACAAACTCTCACCGAAGGTGCGCGAGCAGGCCTCACAACGCGAGGTGGAAGCAGCGAGACAGGAGGCAGCACGTAAAGGAGAGCTCGGTGTATTCGAGACGGCCGCGGGGACGTCGAAGGATGTGCCACCACCACAGGTAGCGAAACGAGAGAAAGCTACCCATGTGCGTGCCTACTATAGGTCGTTTCTCGCTGTACTCGCTAACGTGCCAGGTTACTCATATAGCACAAATACTCGACCGCAAACTTCAAAATTTCTCATCGTAAACTCAACGATCTTGGTCGTCAAATATCGGGCAAGCCTATCGACTACGCCCTCCTCCAAATGCAATTCAGCGAGAAGCGTGCGTCGACGCGCATCAAGGGCATGCTCGCCACCGCTAAGCGGCACGCCGTCAACTACAAGGGGCTGGACGGGAGCAAGCTGGTTGTTGGCGAGTTGTTGCGAGTTTCACATATGTTGCGTTCGCTAATAAATTATATGTGGACACAGCTGAGGCTTGGGTGACGAAAGGCCCCCGTTCGCACAAGCGGCTAGATGTCAAGGGCCGTGGCAAATTTGGTATCAAGGTTCATCCTGATTCGCGGATGCATGTAGTGCTAAAAGAGGGCAAGACATGGGTCGAGCGTCAAGCAGAGGAGCGCGCGCGCAAACTGAATCGTATAAGGTCGGCTGGGCTAGTACGCGAAGATGTGCCTATCCGCAACCCAGCGCCTACATGGGCTTGGTAAGGGCAAACTTCGTCTGTCTTATTTTCTCCTACTGTTATCAGCTCGTGATACTTATCATGCGTCTATCGTACTTGAAAACTGATGGCAATAGGAAAATGCGAATCTACATTGTTCGAACCTTTTTTTGTGTAAAGTAAGGCCAAGATGATGATTGGAATTCACATAAGCGCTTATCGGGGCCGAGACTATAAATTTGGCGAGTCAGAATACTCTATTTGATTTGTTTGCCTCCTTATATCCAACAAATGAATTACATAATTTCCATTGCGGTGGCTAACGGCCACTTGCCTAGTGGCGTGGGAACGTCACGCGACACGGTCTTAATGAGATGGTTTCTAAGCCCCTGAGACGCGTCCGACGGCCCCTCCTTGTTCCTCCTCTTCCACTTCATCCCTTCCGTTCTCCCCCCCATTTTTTTTTCTTGGTCAATCGAGCCGTCGATATATAGCAAATATGCCACGTACGAGAAGGGCAACAGCAACAGCAAAAAAGCAGACGATGTCACCTACCCCATCGTCGACAGGGTCTGGAGACCCTATCTCGGCTTTCCCCAGTACTCGCGCGTCCACTCAGGCGACGACACCTGCCGACTCTGAAGACCTCGACGACGAGGAAGAAGACACACAGGCGAGCACGAAAAATTCCAAGGGAGCGACCACAAACGATGAGGAACGCACTGGTTCGAGAAAGAAACGCACGCTGCCCAATAGGGCATACGTGGAGATTTCGACTCGTCCGTCTCTCAGAAATCGCAAATCCACTGCCAAGGTACGTGTATCATCTGCTCCAAATGACATGGCCACTCAAAATAAGCTAATATTTTTTTTAGTCCACGCTTGTTGAAGACGAGGATCCTGAGGAGCCGATTTCCGCCCGTCCAGCAAGAGCCCGACGTGCCAGCAGTGTAAGTGCCTGAATAGCTCCACTTGGGCATGTTTTTGTCCGGCTGACTCAACGTCCGTGCAGAAGGCGGCCACCCCTGCTCCCTCTGCTAAGGCTCTGGGAAAGCGCAAGGCCGTCGAAATTACGAACGACTCTGACGGCGAACTCGCCTCTGACGACTCTCTCGAGTACAACTCCGATGCGGACGTGCAAGAGAGCTCTGGCAGCGGGTCTGAATTTGAAGCCTCTGCCGTGTCTGAAGAGGACGAAGAAGAAGGCGAGGACGAGGACGTGCCTTTGGCTAAGACGCACAGACGCCGAAAGGCACCCACACCTGACCTCGACGAAGATGAGGCCATGATGGACGTCGCCGTGCAGATGTCGCTCGCTGCATCCGCAGGCATCGGCGCGGAAGAGGAGGTCACACCAGAGAATTTGCGTGAGCTCCGGGCACGTGCAGCAGAGCTACGTGTCGCTCAACGGAAGCAAGCCGGGGGATCCGGTACCGCGGACGACGCAATCGATGTGGATGAGCTGACGGACGAGTTGTCTACGCTTACAACGGACGATGACGAGGCATCACGAAGCAAAAGAAAGGGCAAGGCCAAAGGAAAGGGCAAGGCGAAGGTGAAGGGCAAGACCGCAATCGATGCAGATGGCAACATTGTTTCACTCGCCGAGTTGAAGAAGATGCGTCGCGCTGAAAAGCAGAGTAAGACTGCGAAAAAGCGGATGCTGAAGGAGGAAGAGCGCAGGTTGGCAAAAGAACTGGGCAGAAGGCTAATCCAGGTTCGTCAGAAAATGCGCTCCGCTTCATCTTTGTTGCTGACTTGTATTCTTTTGTTAGTCTGAGAAGAACACTATCGCGCTCTTGGAGGAACACCCTGAACTCAGGGACGTATGGGGCGACTTAGAGACGACCATCAAGCCCGCGAAACCACAGAAGGCAGAACAACCCGCCAATTTGAAGGTCAAACTCTTGCCGTTCCAGGAGGAGTCCCTCTTTTGGATGCGCAATCAGGAAAGGAGTGTATGGAAGGGAGGAATGCTCGCTGTAAGACATCCGTTTTATTCCTTGCCTCGATTAAATTCTAACAATGGCACGTATAGGACGAAATGGGCATGGGAAAGACCATCCAAATTATTGCCTTGATTGTCTCTACTCTGACCCCAGCTACAAAGCCTAACCTTGTTGTCGCTCCGACGGTTGCGGTGATGCAATGGCGCAATGAGTTTGCTGCCCATACCGAAGGTCTCAAAGTGCTAGTTTGGCACGGTGCCGGGCGTGAGACGGATACGAAGGAGATTACGAAATACGACGTCGTGCTTACAACCTACGCCGTCCTCGAGAGTGCCTTCCGGAAGCAGCATAGTGGATTCAAGCGCAAAGGTCAAATTATCAAGGAGAAGTCGCTTCCTCACCAAATCAAATGGCATCGCGTCGTGCTTGACGAGGCGCACAACATCAAGGAGCGGCACACTAACACGGCGAAAGCAACATTCGAGCTCCTATCGGAATACAAATGGTGCCTTTCAGGAACTCCACTTCAAAATCGTGTCGGCGAGCTTTACAGCCTTATTCGATTCATTGGCGCGGATCCGTTTGCGTATTACTATTGCAAGAAGTGCGACTGCAAATCCTTGCACTGGAAATTCACCAACAAGCGCAACTGCGATAACTGCGGTTGTACACCGATGCAGCACGTATGTCTCTTTTTTTTGCTGAATCCTACTGAGCTTTGTTGACATCGTGAATATTAGACCTGTTTCTGGAACAACGAGATTCTTGCACCAATTCAAAAGTGCGGTATGGAAGGAGCGGGGGCTACTGCCTTCAAGAAACTGCGCGTCTTGCTTGACCGTATCATGCTTCGCCGTACGAAGCTCGAGCGTGCTGACGACCTTGGTCTTCCACCTCGTACAGTCATCGTACGCCGTGACTACTTTAGCCCTGAGGAGAAGGAGTTATACCATTCGTTATATACGGATGCAAAACGACAGTTCAGCTCATACGTTGAGCAAGGGACCATCCTTAATAGTATGCTTCGCATTATTCTGCTGCGTCAGGGCAGTCACTGATCATTGTATCTGATTGCTAGATTACTCCAACCTCTTTTCGCTCATTACCCGCATGCGCCAAATGGCATGTCACCCGGACCTGGTGCTTCGAAGCAAGAATAACGAGGGCAAGTTTTTGATCAATATTGACGGCGAAGCTACTCTCTGTCGTCTGTGTAACGATGTCGCCGAGGACGCGCTGAAAGCTCGGTGCAATCACATTTTCGATCGGGAGTGCATCAGGCAATACCTCAATGCTGCTGGACGGGACAACCCCGATTGCCCGGTTTGCCATGTCCCACTCACCATCGATCTCGACGCCCCGCCGCTCGAACTTGGCGAGGAGAGCACGACAAAACGACAGGGGATACTCGGCAGACTATCGTTGGATAAATGGCGCTCTTCAACGAAAATCGAAGCTCTGATCGAAGAACTGACAACACTGCGCAACCAAGATGCGACGACAAAAAGCATCGTATTCAGTCAGTTCGTTAATTTCCTCGATCTTATCGCTTACAGGCTGCAACGCGCTGGATTCGTGGTATGAATGAAGTTCTCTGTTTACTGAAACGCATCTCTCATGATGGACGTTTACAGATTGCCCGCCTCGAAGGAAATATGAGCCCTCAGGCCCGTGACCTTACAATCAAACATTTCATGAACAACGTACATGTTACTGTCTTCCTCGTCTCGCTCAAGGCTGGTGGCGTTGCCCTTAATTTGACGGAGGCAAACCGAGTGTACCTCATGGATAGTTGGTGGAACCCTGCAGTCGAGTTTCGTGAGTACTCGGAACGTGGAATCTCGCTCTGATCCCAACTAATGCGACGACACAGAGGCGATGGACCGTATACATCGTTTGGGACAGCATCGTCCTGTGCAGGCTATCAAGCTCGTAGTTGAGGATAGTATCGAGAGTCGTATTGTCCAGGCATGTGATAGTTCATTTATTATCACTTTCATGTTTATAAACGTGCACTACACAGCTTCAAGAGAAGAAGTCTGCTATGATTGACGCCACTTTGTCTACGGATGACTCTGCCATGGGTCGTCTCACTCCTGAAGATGTATGTTTTAATTCTTGCTCAATCTTTTTGGTTGCTGATTGTAACATTGCCGTAATATAGCTCGGATTCTTGTTTAGGGTATGCATTCGCATTTATAAATTAGCCAAGTTTTATTTACTAATTCTGTTTTCAGCTATGAACTCTCAGCTCTGTCCAAGATCAACGTTTTTGCATTTACTTATCGGTATAGCACTGTTTTATATTATATTAGCCTTCTTTGGTATCTTGTTTGTATCCACTGCTTATATATAAATGAATCGATCGATTCGTAATACTCCCAAGAAATCTTTGATTATACAGGCATATGTCATACATTGAATCAATGTTCATAATCACGGGTCACCAAGATACAAACGCAAAAAGAGTTTTCAATAACGGCATCTGACAAAGTGCCACGCAGACAAAAGTGTGATGATGAGCGACAGCCGCTGCAAATTGTTCTTCCTCTCCTCATTTCGAGGACCCTTACCCGCCTCGCCACAAAACCAGTCGAAGCGATGGAAGAGGTAACCCACCTCACCTCGCTGTAATATACCCACTGTCCGGCCTACTTCACTCCAGATTCTAATCAAACTACTCTCTCCTACAGCGAGCACCCACATCGGGCCGCCAACTGTGGAATCGATCGAGCGAGTCCTCTCTCGATCTCTCCAGAGATGTCGGTACGCGTCGTGAACTACGTTGGCGGCTAGAGTCGCGAAGATTGCACGTAGACCGAGACTCGCGGCTCGAAGGTCCCGTCGCTTTATCGCCCAAATTAGCCTGCAGATGGTGAAAGAGCTGGCGAGGAGTAAGGACTCGGCTGCGTTGGGCACATCGAGGTATGTAAGCTCGGGATAACGACCAACGAGACGGCTGTCGCCCTTCGCCCAGCCATAGAATCGCCAATACGAACGCCGGCCGCGATTCCACCACGGGTGTGTCGCTGCTATGCTGGGAGCGGCGTGGAAAGCGGTTCCCTTGTTGGCTTTCGAAAGGGCCCTCTGCTGTCGGCAATAATCGATGTCCTCACCTCCGCCGGTCTTTGGGTAAGCGAGATCGTATTCGACGACGACGTTGTTGATGACCCGCTTGACGGTCAAGTTCGCTGTCACTCCCCATGGGACGTCCTTCTTAAAACTAGGTTGATTGGCAATAGACCAGAAGTACGTGACGCCTGCAAGGTGAACCGCGGAGGTGAAAACCGTTGTCGCCGGTGGGAAGCGTGTAAGTCCTACGAAGCCTGCAGCTTCCGGAGCCGCGCGAATGGCTGCTTCGATACCCTCGAGGAGTAATGGGTCCGGTACCACGTCGTCGTCGAGGAAATGAACCCAGTCCGCTGCAGACTCGAAGAGTCCACGGTTTCGCGACGCGGAGGCGCCTAGGTTGCGGGTGTTCTTTCGGATGCGAATATCAGAGCGTGCGCCATAGATCTTCTGCAGTTCAGTGCATGAGCTAGATGTCGGATCGTCAATAATAATGATAAACATCGGTGAACATGTTGGCAACGGCTTGAGATTAATAATTCCTTTTAAAAGAGTCAAATCAACACGATAGGAAGGGACGACAACGTCCAGGGTTAGTAGCTCTTGAGCGAGGGATCCTTGCTCCTTAAGATACCGTCGGACCCTTTCAACACCAGATTTCAATGGACTGCAAGTCCATCCATTGGTATGCATCTTATCGTAGCGTGCCTGCTGCTCTCCGCCGTTGATGTTCTGCAAACGCTTCTCAATCATGACTGATCCTCCCCAGTGACGGTACAACTGAAAAAGATAGGGATCACCGTCTTGGTTGATAAAGTCCTCCGGGACGACCTCGCCATCAAATATGTCGAAGTGAGTTCGATGGATGATGGGAAAAGTCGGCATCCCGGGGAAAGTCTCGTCCGTGAACGCTACACACCCGACTCCGGGGGGAAGAAGGCGAGTCTCGGCAATCAAAGTAAAGGTAGCGATAGCGGAACTCAGCCAGTCCTCGTCTGTAAACACGACGTCATCGCCGGCGAGAAGGAAGAGATCGCATTGTTCATTATAGGCCCGACGGGCAACGGTGCGCCACAAAGAGCATACGTGGCCTCGTGGGAAGTGGCATACGTTGGTTCGGATGTGTTCAAAGTTAAACGAGGCGAGCACGTCCTTGCTCCTATGAACGTCATCTGACGACGGTAGAAGGAAGTCATCGTCGTGATCTATCGCGAGGTATATCCTGATTTCAAAACCTTGGGTCTGAACGTCTCTTCGAGTGGTCTGAGAAAGAGATTGAGCGAAGCGCTTAAGGTTTTGAAGACAATCCTCTGGACTGGACGTCCCGCGAGAGGTGATAGGAAGTAGGATAGCAATGATAGTTGGTTCGGCATGGCTTAGTTCTACGACTTCGCTAGAGAGGTAATTTTCAAGGACTTCCTTCGAATTTTCAGTGTTAACATGTTGGTCAATCTGATTGCTAATCCAAGTACTAGTGCGCTGCATGCCGTCAAAAAGGGATATTTCGGAAGACCAATCGAGTGCTTGGTGTATAAAATCCAAGTTTGCGTTCCGAGAGCCGACGCCGACAGGTTTGTTGGGGCGGAACTCCATAACAAGACCATCCTTGGAGAGACCGGCGCATTCCGCGGCGATAAAGCCAAGGTCCCTGATTGATACGGAGTGATCAGAACCAATGTTAATCGGCTCTGAATACTCCGCATTCAACAAAGACCATATGGCCCTCACCGCGTCCTCGATGAAGAGGAAGCTTCGTCGCTGCGAGCCATCGCCCCAGATCTCGAGAGCTCTGAGGGGAGGCCCGAAGCGACGAATGGCATGGGTTTTCCGGAGGAGGGCGGCAGGTGCCTTTTCCCGACCGTTGGCCCATGCACCGCCGGGTCCGAAGATGTTGTGGAAGCGGGCGATGCGAAGCTCGAAATGGGAAAACTCGGTGGCTGTTCGACGAAGGAACCACTCCGCGTGCAGCTTCTCGAGACCGTAAAGCCCTTGAGGGGCACCCCGACCGGCGTCACTTTCTCGTAGCTGAACGTCTTGGTCAGGGCCTTGTAAATTGTCGGGATATACGCATGCGGAGGACGCATAGAAAAACCGGATGGATGGGGTGGACGAAGAGAGTAAAGCTTTGACCAAATTGTGAGTCATGAGGTGATTGTCACGATATATAATAAAGTCATTGGCGGGGTGTATGGTGCCCATGCCGCCCATATTGGCTGCGAGGTGGATGACGACAGAAACTTGATCGACAATGAGACGGCAAAACCCCGCATCGCACAGGTCGCCGTGGCGAAAGTCGAAACTTCCAGAGATGGGATACGAAGGAAACTCGGCTTTGTCCGCCACCCGAACACGGCAGCCTCGTCGAAGGAGGTCGTTGACAACATAGCATCCCTGTGAGAAGAATGAGTAAACGCCAAATCAGGCTGAAAGGCCCCTCCGCATACGATGAATCCATATCCTCCGGTCACAAGGTAAAGGGGTTCCTGTCTCTGCATCAAATCGTCGAGTTGGTAGATAATAGGAAAGACAAGAGTGCTCGAGAGGAAAGCCTTTGGTATATAAACGATCGACCAGGTGAGCGCCCAATTTATCGTGGGATGTGAAGGCAACGTAAGAATGTCGTCGGCGGAGGTGAAGGCAAGGAACAGGTACTCTCCTTGCCACATCTGTCGTCATCCGTCTCGTCATCGAGAAGGGTATAAAGCGGGGAGGTGAGTATGGTGAAACAGATACGGAGTCAAGTCTTCGTATTTGGTAGTGCAGATTCCTGTCTGGTCATTCATTCTGGAGGCGCGGTGGCTTGATGAGAAACTTTGATAGACGACGAACGAAAATGTGTGTAATTGCTAGAAGGGGAGATTTGCTGACTATGCACCCTCACACCAGTACACTTTGGGGGCCCAAGGCTGAGAAAACCACGCGCTGCACAAGTACTTGCTGTTGGCATCAAGTAATGTGGATTATTTGTCGACCGTTTCTGCTCGGGCAAAGTTAGACGGCGCCAGAAGTGTGTGCATGGCTTTGCTGATCTTCACAAACTGAATACGCGGAAACACACGGCGACTCCCACGTAACCACTTCCTGAGTGGCGTGAGCATCTCTACTCTAGCGGCATTGCTGTCGAGTTTACCAACCTTCTACTTAAATGATACCAGCAAGACTGATTAGGCCCTAAATGGACAAGGGCGATGAGAGATAAGATCAAGGCGGGCACATAAGAACACAGACTCACAGCTGTGGTCCTGGACTGGTCCTGCGCTGGGTTCTTTTCGCCGGCCAACTTTCAGTCACCCACCACACCTTGCAATAAGCTACAGCCATTCACCTACTGGCAACAGCAGTTCACCGGCTTGTACATGTCAGTGCTCTCCATTAATTACAAAAGACAATGGACTAACGTATGGGGCTCTACAAGTCTGCAAGATGAACAGCCCCAAGACGACCGGAGATGGTATCGCCCCAGCGTTGCGGCAACAACAGGAGCGCCCAAACGAGGCTGAGGCTAGTTCGTTCGATTTTACGGAAAGCCAAGACCGGTTCTCTTCCAACATCCCAAACTGGGAGACCTGGGCAAACCGCCTCGAGACCTCCACCCCGCGCATACTGGAGATCGGCTCCTGGGAGGGAAGGAGCGGCGTGTGGATGCTCGCCGCGCTTTGCTCCCAAGGCGGATCTCTAGTATGCATCGACCATTTCGACCTGTTAAACACCCCGGCGGGCCGTAAGCGTTACGAGCGAGTTGGTCACAACCTCAAGCTCACCGGGAAGGAGTACCGCGTGATACCAGCGTTCAGCGTCCCCGCTCTGATGATGTTGTTGGAAGAGAACATGGAGGCCAGCGAACCGGGGTTTGACTGGATTTACATCGACGGCTCGCATGAAGCGGACGACACCTTCCTCGATGCCGAACTCGCTTGGCGGCTCGCTCGCAAGGGAGCCATCTTCATCTTCGACGACTACCTATGGGATGCTCAACCCGCCGACAGCGAACACCACCCGAAGCGCGGCGTGGACGCCTTCCTCGCGCTCCACGCTGGCCAATACGACCTCATCAGCGAGGCTTCGGACTACCAAGTTGCGCTGAAGAAGACGTCGGACATGAGGATCGGTTTCGTCTCGGGCGGCGGGACGGGAAAGAACTTACAAGCCGCTTTAAACTACAGCATCAACGTTGCTCTGACGGTCGACTCCGCTTATGCGCTGGCTGCCGCCGTTGCTATCCGTAGCGCAGTGACGCATACAACTTGCCGTACTACGTTTTACGTGGTGGACTGCGGGCTATCCGCAGCGGACCGCGCGCTCATCAAGGATTCTATCCCCGAACGTTCTGAGATCTCTATCCATTTCATCGAACTTCCTGTCAGCACCCTGACCTCAGAGCGCGGGCCTACTTGGGCAAAGGTGGACATGATACCTGCACTACCAGTGGAGCGCGTCTTGTACCTGGACGCGGACGTGTTGGTACGCAAAGATTTGGCCAGTCTCTGGGACACCGACCTGAAAGGCCAACCTCTTGGAGCAGTTGTCGACGTAGGATTCCCCAAAGGACACGCTGGCTTGACCATAGGAGAAAGCTACTTCAACGCCGGCGTTCTGTTGCTCAACCTCGCGAAAGTCAGAGAAGACCAGGAGAAGCTCGGCAAAATTGCGCGCGACATGCCTGAAAGGCAGTTTGCGGACCAGGACGTGCTGAACGCCTGTTTCGGTCGTCAGTGGACCGCGCTCCCGTTGGAATGGAACGCTCAGGGCCTCGGGACCTACGCCACCAATTGGACTCCCGAGCGCGACGCGATGCAGTCCGAGTTGGATCGCGCGGCAGCCGACCCGTGCATTGTTCATTTTACAGGTCCGGTCCACCCGCCCCTGGCGACAGTGCTCAACCCGTACGTCCAGCCCTATACCGCCAAACCGTGGGGTTACGCAGGCGCTCCCGGACATCCATTCGCAAAAGAGTGGTGGAGCGTACTCGAGCAGACAAAGTGGGCTGGGCTGCGTGCTCGGCAAACATTTATCGAGCAGTCGGCTGCTGCCCGAGATCGCATAGAAGCAGAGGGACTCGCTGCGTTCAGGGCTCGAGTCGAGATCAATTTTGGCTGAATATAGAACATGTGGGCGCTGCTGTTGGAGGGAAACGTGTGTGCGAGTGTAAGATATGATCGATACGAACTCTTTCTATTTTCGTAGGTCTGTTAAGCATATATGAAAGCCAGCGTTTGCCTGTTTAAATGCATTGGGGAACGAGACTTGATGAACCCTCAGGGTGATCCTTATTTAGAGCCGAGGTCGGAATCTTTAACACCGACACAAAACAGTAGAAAAGTTATATGCATATACACGTGTTCGTGCTTAGTTTTGTGCTTATGGCAGAATTTAGCACGCTCTAAATACTAGCAGAGATAAATGGACGAGCCGGGCTTACACACTTCGATTATAAGTGTTTACTCTTGCAAATTCGAAATGAATAGCCTTCAAATAAGTAATAATGATATACTCAATAAGCAATAGACTAATATCACTCCTCGGATTTCTTGACTACTTCTTTGGGTTTCTCTTGGTTGAGTTCAACTCTGACAGGGTCAGCAATTCTTCTTACAAACGAGTCAGGGATGTTTGCGGAACAATCAACCAGGGTTGGCTCAGAAATCGAATGTCTATGGAAAGGTGTCAGGCAGTGAAAGAATTGGTGGTTGAAGGGAGAGCTCACATTTCGCGAAGGTGGCGTTCCAGCGTCCCAGGCAGATTATTTTTGAGCTCCGAACAATGCTTACATCCCCAAATATCCATATACGACATATCGAGAAGCGGACGAGCTTGCTCGACCTTCCTAGCAACTTCCGCATGCTCCGGTGAGAGCTGCTTTGCCAGCGCGTCAGGAGTTGCGGTCTGATGTACTTGGTATGCGTGTACAACCTAATATTCATATTAGCTCCAGATGCTACATAGCTGACTATACACAGACCATAGAACGCCAATCGAAAACCTTTTGCTTGGATGAGATCTCACAATCTTTGTGCGCGCACGTATAACGCCCGTCGATTAAATCCATATCGGCGCGGGTTGTAGTCTCAGGAATCAAACTAGAGGACCTTGCAAGAAAACTGATGAGGAGCCGTGATTCATGGGACACTGATATGTTTTCTTGATAATTCCATGGGAGGAAGCGCTGGAAGTTCCATCGGCTCGTACTTAGTTCAGCAAGAACAGCTTCAAAACCAGTTAATCCAGTATCAAGAAACCCGTAATAGTTGTTGGGGCAAAAGTGGTCAAGTGCCTCTTGCGCGGTAAATAGAGCACTGTCGTTTTTACATTTGCAGCGAAACACAGCCAAGGCCGACGAAAGTAGGTGTGAGCGGCTCATGTGGATAGCCTCTTTAACTTCGGAAGCAGCAGACAGCTTTTGCTTTGCAACCTCAATGCCTTTGCCATCTACGCAATTAGGTTCACTGGTAATAGTAGACAACTCAGAACAGTTTGCTCACCTAGTCCATTGGGAAATTTTGCTTTATCGCATTCATGCAAAAGTGTCAATAATCGAAGCTCGCGTTTCCTATCCCAATCACGAAGAGAGTCGGGTAATAGTTTGAAAGCGGATTTGAAGGTGTCACTGGTAACTATATCTTCATCTGTGTCCTCGATCGGCAAGTCCAAAACTTGCTTGAAAGATTCTAGGTAGCAGATCTCCACTATCGATGGAATATCCTGCTGTTCTTGGTGTAGAGCAGCGAGTCTATACTTCTCGAGGCCTTCAAAAATCAAATCTATGCGCTTTCTTATTCTAGTATTCTTCAGTTCATGAAGACGCTGTTCACGCATGCGATCCAAAAGTGGTGTCAGGATAGGGTGTATCTTTTCCCATCCTTTTTAACAGGGTGTTTTATTAGTTGAGCTCGAGTAACAAATTCTAGATGCACACCTTTGTTTGTTAAGGGCTGTGAAATATTGACGAGCTTGCGAGACCTAAAATCCTCAAAGACGTATCTGTCTGTGTTCTGCATATATATAATCTCCTTATGGTAGCCGATGTTCCCAAGTCGATCAAGAATTCTATGCAAATTTGAAGAGCAAATTATGAGAAAAAAATAACTCTACGCACTCGTTTAGTCTCTTGGCTCTGATGCCCTCGAGCACCCTCTGACGGTCTGATTGTAACTCTTCAAGCCAAACGCTATATTCTTTATTAACCTAAAAGGGATCAATCAGTTCACGATAGTTTTTAAATGTCTTAATAGACCATAGCTACTTGATCAGACATGCGAACTGTGGCCTCATGCTGCTTTTGTTTTACGAATGCAGCAGCATAATCCTCATTAAGAGAAGCATAGTGCGCTTTGACTTCCTCGTATTCCTTCCTGAGAAATCGAATATCTCTACTTCTTCCCCTCTCACCTATAGATGATTTGATTAGTAACGCGAAAAAGGCCCAAATATAGCGTCAACTCCCTGTATCTGTAGTCTGCAAATGGGAGGCAGCCCTGAAGAACATCTGTACGGCTCAGGGATATAAATGCACTGTCGTTGCGGTCACTGTGCAATTGCATGGTTTATAAGTGTCAGATTTACGCATAAATGATATGCTGCCAAACTTGACACAACACCTACCTGTATAAACATTCTTTGCACGTACGAACACGTAAAACCCATAGAACAGCCTTGGAGCCAACCGCACAACAAAACTGAAACCTCAAATATGAGACGAACGACCGCTCTAAGAAACTCATTGATTTTACTCACATGGCAGCGAGTATCAAAGACAAGACGCGCCCATTGGGGTTCTTGCATGTCCGGTGGGCAGGACGGCATGCCATCGACTGCGGCCAAGGCGTCTTTCCATACTGATCGTGCACTCCGTTTAAGTATGACTCCCCGCAGAGCCTTCGTAAGGCGAGAGAGCCGAAGCAGATCAAGAGGATGCAGGTACCCAAAGATCTACGGAGAACGTAGCATAAGTTATCTTAGCTTAGTTGTGTGCCCAACAAGTTACTCGATCATAACCCACCTCATAGAGTATGTCGAGGGGCATATCAAGCAGATTTGCCAGCTTGCCTCTTCCGCGCCTAAGGCTTACAACCGGTTCAATGTCTGGCTTGTTAGCTTGTGTGGAATTCACTCCATCCCCTAATCCTACGTTCGCCACCAGCGAATCATTTGTCTCTGCATCCATCTGGTGATGTACTAAGCAAGTAGTGATGGCTTCGTTCGTCAACCCTTCAGGTTCAAGTTCATGTTCGTCGTACGTCGGTTTCTTCTTACCACGTAGACGTTCTGACTGTCGAATTGAGGGCATGTTCAAAAGGATGTTTGAAGAGATGATGAAAGAAAAAAGACAGGGGCGTAACAACGCGACTCGGGGGAAGGACTGAGACTCTGGGTCGGGGGTGTTGGTCGGACTTTTGAACAGACCGACCTATGACCTGGGGTGCACTAAGCGTTTGAACGTTAACCAATCAGATGACCAGGGTAAGCAACTCACCAAGAAATCTTCGATCTGTTAGCAGTTTAGTACTTTTTTAAGACTTGCTTGTGGTGTAGCAGAGGAATAAAGGTGAGTAGTCTGGGTTGCACAAAAAGGAAGAAACTTAGAAGCTGACCCATTAAAAATTCCCCAGGATATCACTACTATTTATGCCTGAAACAATAATAGAATTATGAAACACACAAAAGCACGTCTAAAAAAATGCGGAAAATGCGGAACAAGAGCCAGTAGTAAGGGTATGCACAGGAAATGACAGTGAAGGTAACGATAGCGTAAAGACACAGTAGAATGAGGCTACAAACGTCAAAATCATGAGGGTACTCGGGCGGGGTCCAATTTCATAATCCAAGCTGAGAGCTCCTTCTGGTTGGGTGCGCTCAGTGCGTACGAATTCGTAGATGTAAAGAGCGTGAAGCAGAATCGTTTCTGAAAAGATCTCAGTATAATTCTTTGGCTAAATTAATGACATACCCCAAGCAGTGCTTCAAACTCAGGATTTGCCACCACATTGACACCAATCAAACTTGCTATACCAACTTCTTCTAACTCGTTTGAGTGAGCATATATATGTAAGTAGGGCCTATCAACAGATGAGGGGAGTACACAAGAGCAGAAAAGGGGGAAGATACCTTCTGAGTACAAACCAGCGCCTAACCCAGGTATTGTTGTTGGCATCCACAAGTAAAAGCATATGCCCCTTCTTAGTGGGACCATCACTGGACAATCGTTAACAATGAATTATGAACGCTAAGGAGTTTGAAAACCTTCGTGGTACTAGCGTTGTTGTGGACATCAATTTGATGGTGTTGTCGGGATCGATGTCGAAGGAGCGACTGGAAGTTGCAGACGATATTGCTTCAGGGTAAATGTCAGTTGGGTCCTGACTTAAAACAATCTTTCGCATGGAGTCAACATTACATTCAGTTGATAAATTCGATATGGCTTACCTCGCCATGATGCCCAAATCGCTTTTGCCACATCTCAAGTGATTTGTTAAGCAGATGGTCTGCCCCCCACATCGAGGATTCCGCCGGAGCCGGACGTGGAGGATGAGTGGTGAGCACTGCCCGAATTGCTTGAACATCAGCGGCAAGGCGTTCGGTCCGGACAAGCCGGGTATAATCTTCAACGACAGAGATTCCACGAGGCTTCCAACTCCCAAGGGCCTCTTCGCCTTTCACGTACTTTTCTGCGGTGTCCAGTCTCCAGAGATCCTTCGCAGATCTAGTCAGTGGCGGTGTTAGACGTACTCTGAAGACGGTGCTGGTCTTCTTCAGAATTTTAGTCGAACCAAGGAAGCTCATGATCTTGGACGGTGGGCGTGCATCGCGCGTATGCATTGTTACCGCAAAGTCCATATTGAACTCTACTGGCTCCGCACAAGTCTCTACCGCAACTGCCCAACTAGCCTGGAGAATAATACGCTGATTGGAGGCTGTGACCCTGTTCAGTAATGTGGAGTCATGGATGCTGGAGTCCCACAGAGCAGTAGCAGTAAGAGCACCAGTACCATCCGGCTTGAACTCAACACGCTGCTCCTGTAACAGCGGTAGTGGTGTCACAGCCTTGGATGTGGAGTCATGGACACGTCCTTTAGCATCGAGAAGACGAACATTGCCAACTCTTATCTTCACAAGCTCTATCCAAGGCAACTGACGTCCGGAAGTTGATGATAGATTAACAACGATACGGCGTTGCAGACCTTGATGGAGATTGAATGAACCAGGATCTACATCGCTGTTTGTTGTGACAGGCACGGGTGTGTACTCGCCGTCGGCACCCAGTTCACATATCTCGATCCATGCCACGACGTCATGAAGTTCTTCTCCAACAAAGTCTGTTTCCGAACGACGCATTGGGGGTAATACCGCAGGACGGCTGGCCGGGGTGGTCGATGGCGAGGTAGAAGCGGTAGGAATGTAATAAGCTTTTTGATCACGCATCTCATCCCAGCGCTCCATTCGTTCAATGTAGGTGGGCCGTAGAATGGCAAAAAACTCTATAGGTGCATACCCTGTGCGCAAGTGGCCAAGAACCTTAGAAGAGACCACAATGGTAAAGGTGCGCCTGAATTTCAGATCGGAGAGCGTTAGGGTTTCCATATCCAGAGCGCTCGAAGGGTAAACGTCCTCAGATGGGGAGCTAGGCCCAACAAACGCCGAATGACGTACTTGAAGATGGACCGAAGAAAAGTCGTGCGACGAGAGGCCTTTCACAGAGTCGACCGCTAAGGAGAATGTGACCTTGCTGCCAGGAACAATATGATCCACTGTGGTCCACATCTGTTTAGAAGTCGGACTTGGAACTGTACGCTTAACGGGTGGAACAACATTCACAACCTTGAGATCGACGCGACATGACCCAATCGCTTCCGCAGTATAGCGACAAAATATTGGTGCGATCGACGTCAACGGAAGCTTCCTAGACAAGGGTGCGAGGGAGACTGTTGCATTGCCAATAAAAGAGTATTCATGGGGAGGCGCATCATAAAATGGCTCTTCAGAAGAGAAATGACGAGAGTAAGATGGGCGGTCAATGAACACCGTAAGGTTACGCATTTTCCCTAGTTGATGTTGCATGCGATCGAGAGACCAAACATAAATGGCATTGTTTCTTTTATCCAGGACCTTGACAGCCACACTTGGCTGGGTGGCCGATGCTAGTGCTCTGTCAGCGACATCGCCAAATTCATCGAGGCCGGCGATAGAGCCCAGTGCGGACGTAGGTGCAGCGAGAGAACCACCAGACGCGATGGTGAAATTATAAGAAACGTCTTTTTTGAGGTCACGACTGGGAGTAGCATGAGGATGCAGACATGTGAATAAAAGTCATTTATCCTTACCTGATGATATTGGCTTCCTTAATTACGACCGCATTTGATAATACCACTTCTGCCATTGAAAATGATCGATGCGCGCGCCATTTATCCAAGACCTTGCGAATTAGCCGAAGTTGACGCGCAGAGTAAACCACTGGTTCGATGACATCTTCCATTGCCGCTGTGTCTCCCCGAGCGCGGGCATCAAGAAGTCGTTTCATTTGAGCTTTGACAACCTTCATTTGCCTCTCCATGTGTTCCTTCTCCTCCTTCAAATCCTCCGCTTCAGAAGACTCTTGAATCGACTCGAGCTTAGTGTCAAGGCCAGTGCTGCTGAGCTCACGACCAGGTGTACTTGGCTGTGGAGGGCTGGTGTACCCACCCTGGCTTGGTACGCTAGCCCATGCGTCAACGCTTGTGTCGTCCGTCACGTCACTGGAGAGCAACCTGCCCGATTCGCTCCAAATGTCATCGGTCACACTCAAGCTCATGCGACTATCCGGTCGCGATTTTGTGTCGCGGAGAGTTTTCGCCTTCGTCACTTTCTCAAAAAGTCTGTTGAGATCCTCATCAGGTAGGTTGTCCAATGCAGGGTCAAGACCAAGACGAGTGAGGGCAGCTTCGCGTTTTGCATAATTCCAATCAACGTCGTCCGGTCCAGCAGAGGATGTAGGGGAGTCAGGAGGAATGGGCGATGTTCCATTCGCCGCCGCTTCCAAGTCGGCGGCGGATATACTAATGTGAAGACTGGACTTGGCCGTGGCTCGGTCTCTTTTCTTTCGCACTTCCTCGGGATTGTTAAAGCGGAAAACGTGGTGCTCGCCTATCCAGAGGTTAATATGAGAGGTAGAAGGGAAAATCTAAATTGACAAACCCATGATGATACGATACCCGGAACGAAGCCTGTAGCTCTGAAGGAGACGTTGGTCAATAGCCGTAACAGTTCAGAGTGACTGACACATACTTGGCCATGTTCTATCTGCTTCCCGTTCAAGAACTAAAGAGAGCTTCTGTAAGCGCATTTTCACGAAGGGAAAGTGTCACACCCACTGTAACGGCGTCTGGCAGCCCATGTAAGGTTACTTTTCCGTCTTTGTTCTCAAAGTAGCAATGTTCTTCCAATATGCTCTCTCCACTCAATCGAATCGCCGCCGGCTTCTCGCTATCCATACGCCCGACCTGGAATTCATTAGAGAGACAAAACGATTGTAAGAAACACAGCTATACCATAGTCTGTCCATCCTTGATTTGGTATATAAGGCATTCACTCATAAGAGGATCTGTCAAAACATTAATATCCAACTTGAATATCACCAGGTATTAGGCTCACCTTCGTTCTGTGCAATTATAGCTGGGTCAAAAAACGAACTGAAAAACTAGGATGTGACGTACCAGATTGACTAAATGAGGCATCTATATTATCCGCTCAGCTCAAAATAGGGGTTATCGTCAAACTCAAAACCTACCCTCTTTGGTGTATGGACCCCAACATTGTTCTTCTCGACAGATATACCAAGTTCTTCCAACGCCTTCTCGCGCTCCCGTTGGACTTCCTGCGTGCGCTGCATCTTGACCTCCCATGTTTCGTTCAGGCTTGCCATGAGCTTCTCAGATGTTTCCATCTGCTCTTGCAGCTCGGCCTTTGTGACGGTCTTGATCGTGCCATTCTTCGTTTGGTATGAGACTTTCTGCTTCTCAGGTGGGATTTTCGGGTCAAAGAACTCTTCGGAAGTGCCTCCCGCGACACGCGCTACATGAAGCAGTTAGTGCTAGCGAGGTTGGCGATGTGTGAGCTCATACCGCGTAACACCTCAAGCTCCTCCTTGAGCTCCCGCACCAGTTTCGCGTTTGGATCTTCATTCACCACCGCCTTGTTCTTGATCTTCTTCGCCTGATCCGCGTATCTTAATGTACTTAACGTCTCATCGTAGTCTGCAGGGGCAATTGCTGCAATCATCGCAGTCTTAGAGTTACCACCCAAACTGTCCTTCAGTAGCCAGGTGAGTACTGAGTCGCGGTAAGGGATAAAGTCTTCCGCTTTCTTCTTCTTGCCGCCTTTATCAGAGACCTGGGAGGCGGTGGCAAGCGAAGAAATGACTTTGCCAAGAGTGGTCAATGATTTGTTGATATTAGCGCCCTCCTTGAGACGTTGACCAGTTGCACCAGTCGAGTTGGCGCGCTCAGACCCGGCAAGATCGATGAGACTGTGTGTCTGTGAGCACGAGCACGACCTGGTAAAAGTTACGAATTTACTTGATGCGAGAAACCTTCTCTGTGTCCAGGTTCGTGTCCGAATCATGTCGCTTCATGGTGAGAAGTAAGGTAAAGACTGCATGTGAGCGAGACGATCTTTGTGGTGGTCAATAAAAACGTATGGGAGTTATGAAAGTCGAACGCACGTCTCGTTCATGTTTGTCGCCGCGACTGTTCTTGCCTTGTTTCCTTCGTCCATGAGATTCATCATCTCATCGTAGCTACCCACGACCAATTTTGACAAGTCTTCAACATACGGCCCAAGACTTGGGTGTTCACGCACACGAAGGTTGCCTGTATTCTTCGGATTAAGCAAGTCTCGTACTTTCTCGTTGTAAATTTCTATGTATGACACCTCGACGACGAAGCTAACGTTCGTATCGGAGGCCTTCTTTGCATCGACCCGGTCGAAGAGTTCGGAGCAGGTAAGTGGGATAATACCCTTATCCGGGCCATCTATCATGCATACGTGAGCGTCTCAGGCCATGTAAAGTTTCAACGCACGTACAACCCATCATACTATCAGGGATATGCACGTTAGTTGCGTAACCAAGTGGACGCCAAGACCACGCACCTATAAGATTTTCCCGAGCCTGTTTGACCATCTGAACGCACATCAGCTCCACAGAGCCTCCAGTGTCAACCTAATGCTCACTCACAAGCCATAATGCACGCATTAAATCCTGAGAATGCATGGTCGAGCAGCTCCTTTCCCAAATCCTCGAACAAGGTCTGCTGAGAGCAATAGCCTGGTTCATCTTTCGGACCTGCGGACCAGTATGACTTGTCGAACGTGAAGGGTATCGTCTTGCGCTCGGTCGACCGCCCCGACGCTGCAGCGGCCTGCGCAGATCCTGGTTCGGGAGGGTCTATAAAGGTCGTATTACCCTCCATACGAATGAGAGGCTTCGCGCCTTTCGCCAACTCTATTCGTTAAAAAGTCTAATGCATGAGGCGAGTGCGATTAATGTGTGCAGCGTGTTGCGGCGCACCGCGGGAGTTGAGAGGTCGGCATCGAACTACGACCTTGATATTGCCATCACCATGTTCGGCCATAGAGTCAGATACGCGTCTTTAGATACAAGCTGAGAGAGTAAAAAAAAGCAGGATTTATAATTAAAAACGACTGCGAAGATGAGGAGCGAACGGTAACCAAGTCTAGCAGAGTGAGTAGGGAGGCCGGGGAATGGGGAAAGGGGAAGCGCGAATGAATAGGCACCGGCGGCGGAACCTACCCTTGCCTTCTTTCCTCTTGCGTACATTTTGGTCATGGTCCGTCAATTCAAGCACCACGAGCAAAAGCTGCTCAAGAAAGTCGATTTCTTAAATGTGCGTCTCTTCGTCGCTGCGTGACGAGGCATGGTTCTGACACGGATTCACGATTTAGTGGAAGCAAGATGCCAATTTAAGGGAGATTAAGGTCATGCGGAGGTATCACATCCAAGACCGGGAGGACTACCACAAGTGCGTCAACCCATCTTCAAAATTTTACATAACCATCTTTCTGACATGGTGAACTAGGTACAATAAATTATGCGGCCAGCTGCGCTCGTATGCTCACAGGCTGTCACTGCTCCCAGCGCAAGACCCATTTAGAAGCAAAATGGAGGGACAGTTGCTCTCAAAAATGTACGACATGGGCGTGCTGAATTCGACGGCAAAAATGAGTGACGTCGAAAACAAGCTGACGGTTGCGGCATTTTGCCGAAGACGACTGGCCGTTGTGATGTGTGCTTCCAAGATGGCGGAGACTGTCAGCACGGTATGTGTGTCTATACTCAATGATTTCAAGTCGGGCGCTCGGCTGACAGTAAATACAAAAAAGGCCGTCAAGTTTATTGAGCAAGGTCACGTTCGCGTTGGTCCGGATACGATCACCGATCCAGCGTTCCTGGTTACTCGGTGAGGAGTTGTTGTGAGACGAATGCACAGCTACTGACTTTAGTCTCGCGCCACAGACATATGGAGGACTTTGTCACCTGGGTGGATAGTTCGAAGCTGAAGAGGACTATCATGACCTACAACGACGAGGTACGTAATTCAACCAGCGACTTCTTTTTTTGTTGGCCAGTGACCAACAAAAAACACACTAGCTGGACGACTTTGATCTTCTCTGAGGGATGGCTTCTAAGAATGGAATTTTGTTTCGATATCAAAAATTTCCGCGGTGCAAAAAGCGCTTTGACCAAGGTTTCAGTGATGGCGTTAGCCGGTCACTGCCACATTTGCTGCTGCAGGCGCCCGTCTCCTTCCACGGGGCTAAATTCTTATCTGGGATGAGGGAATCAGTCCAATCTCATGAGGGCAGTGTTATGTGGAGCAGTAAGAAATGATGTTTTAGAGCCACAGCGAGGACAAAACGTGGTTGCGATGAAGTCGTTTGCCAGGGGGGTTGTATTATTATTTTTATTTTGTTATTTTTTTCGCGTCCCCCTTCAGGGGTCCGAAGCCCTCTGTTGCTTGTTTACCGAAACGCGGGCACACGTGTCGGGCTCTGCCTCCGCCAGCCCGCTCCCCTCGCTGTAGACATTCCCGCCGCCAACCTGTGCCCCTTGCGCTCCCCGCTCAACTCAACCCCTACGAGCGTCGACAGCGACGCTTAACCGGCTCCTATCGCCGCTTTCCACATAATACCTTACTCCTCCTTTTCTGCCTGTAAGCAACCACA
The DNA here is from genome assembly GCA_037855215.1 of Waitea zeae. Classification (NCBI taxonomy): domain Eukaryota; kingdom Fungi; phylum Basidiomycota; class Agaricomycetes; order Corticiales; family Corticiaceae; genus Waitea; species Waitea zeae. Next base: position 46,427 of record JAZHGK010005359.1, read on the forward strand.
GTCGTCCCCCCGCCCAGCATCTCGCTTGTTCGTCGGCGGCCCCCTCTCTTCATCTCTCTAGCGCATCCATGTCGGTAACACAGTCTCATACGCAGATAGCCCAAGAATACGCCCTCCCTATCGATCCGTCTCAGCAGGTCCGTTCGATGAGCAGTCACCACCTGGACATGCTCCGTCAAGTCCCCAGAACCAATCCGCCTGTCAACATGCTCGCCTCGCTCGGCCCCTCACAGCAATTCGCCCCTCAACCGCCGAACGCAGGTGCACAACAGCTGCCTCCACACGTCGGTATCCCAGGCAATATGATTCCGAACCCACCTGTGCAGATGAACTTCGTGGGAAACGCCGCGCCGCAGGGTGCTGGGATGAACAACCAAGCCGCAGCACAGGCGGCCGCAAATATGCAGTTTCGCCTCGGTCCTCAGCGTACACCACAGCAGACGCCCGGGCAACCGGGAGTAATGGGTGCACCCTACAATCCAATGGTGAACGGCGTTGGTGGGTTGGGAGCGCCTAATGCGGTGGGGCCGAACGGACTCGCAGTGAACCCGCAGGCCATGGCTGCGGGACTTCCAAACGGCGTGATGCAACAACCAATCGGTGGTGTGCGACGTGTACCTGGGCAGCCGATGGGAATGAACCAGGGAGCCACTATCCCAGGTGGGATGATACCCATGGCTACTGGAGTGCCCCCCGGCAGTATGGTGAATGGCAACCCTGCGTCTGTGATGATGCAACAGCAGATACGCCAGCAGCAGGCGCTTGCCGCTGCGCAAGCCCAACAACAGTCGAACGTTCGCTTGCCCCCTCAACTTGGGCCACCAGGCGCGATGCAGATGGCTGCCAGGCCTGGTATACATCCAACGGCCGGCATCATACGAACGACGTCCGCTCAGCCCATGTTAGGGGCTTCTCCGGGGACACAGCAGCTCCCGGGAGCTCCTTTGCCAAATTCAGCCCCGAACGGCTTTTCTCCGAATGCAATGATGCAGCCGCAGGCAATTCAACAAAATGGCTTCAACTCTGCAATGCAGAATCGTCCTCCAAGTGTACAAATCGCACATCCAGCTTCTGCTCCCCCCATGCACCCTGGCCAGCCGCCAAGAACCACGCCAGATGGTACTGCAGGAAACATGTTTATGAGTTTCTCTGGGGCGAACCGCATGACTGGAATCGAACAGCCGCACATGAACCTCCCCCCGGGCTCTTCGTCTCCACCTGCCCAACAGCCGCAGCACGCTGGTGATATACCTCAGCAAATGGTTGGCATGCATTCCAATGTCCCCGGCCGTCAGGGACTTTCTGGCATCCAGATACAGCAACATGTTGAGCAGCTTCGCCCAGGCTCATCCTCAGGATCTCAGCAGCAAGGTCAACCGCCGCAGATGCAACAATCACCGCGAGCAGCTCCCAACGTCTTCGGTCTTTCTACGCAGCCTCCGCCCAACGTTCCATCTCGCCCGTCCTCGCAAAACGTGATGCGCACGCCGCGTACGCCACATACGCCAATCAGCGCCCCACAGCAGACAGCCTCCCACCACGCGTCTCCTCGCAACACTCCTGCCGCAAGCCCTGCCGGGATGCCGTTCCCTCCGCGCCCTACGTCTCAACCGACCGTGATGGCAGGCATGTCTCCTCGCCCGTCCTCTCAGCCTCAGCGCATTCCTTCCGGACTGCAAGCACAGCACATGCACGGTAATATTGCAAATGGGCATACACGCGTAGAGCCGCCGATCCAGCGCGCGCCTAGTGCCAGTGCACAGTTCCCCGGGCAAGGAACCGCACTTACCGAGACGGGTCAGATCCCCCAAGCCCTTCAGGGTGGGCCGTTCCCTACTCCGGGCGCGCCAGGTGCGGGACCCCAGCAACCACAAAGACATCCAAGCATGTCTCTTGGGTCAACACCTACGCAGCTGGCCATTGTGCAGCGAAACAAGGCGACAGGTGAAGCGCAACCGATGGGAGCCCAGAACGGGCCCGTGAGACCCCCATCAAGCGGTTCCATGCAGCGGGCGGCTGTGCCGATTCCCCCTGGGCAGATGCCGCCAACGCAGGCAGGCTCTGTTGGGCTGCCGATTCCTCGACCAAATTTGTAAGTATACCTATTCCTTTGCCCGTTCTCGTGATGGGGCTGACCACCATCTAGAGTTGCGCCTGCGTCGTTTGGACAGGCTTACCACAAGCTCCTCCAGTTTAGCGGGCAATTGGCGGACGAAGTGCGCCACAATGTACGTTTTATTGTTCTCTATCCCTTGTTCAATCGATTTAAGTTCAAACCTTATTCTTATTAGAAATCGAGCCTCACCTTCTGGGAAAACCTCGTAGAAAGTTACTTTACCCCAACGTCGATTACAAAACTCACGTTGTGGAGAGAGCAGGGTAACGAGGCAAAACCTTTTGGTACGTTCTCTTCATCTTGTCTTTTAGAAAAGTTGTTGAACATTAGCTGCATTAGAAATCAGTGTTCCCATTCTGGCCAGGTACTTTTTGGTTACCCACCAGTCAGGAGTCAAGTCTATGCATTGGTCTCTTGATGGCGGTCAGGAGACGCAGAATTCTAATGATGCGATGCGGCTCATGTTCAATTGTAATGCCGCTATCTGGACGCACCGTTATGCCAACGGATACACAATAGCCCTGCGAGGGCCATTGCAGGCGACAGTTTGCCTCGTCCCAAACACTCCTAACACACAACCTCCATATGTGTGGAAGATTGACTCTCTGCAGTTCGACGCAACTTCACACGAGAAGTTTTTATCCACGAGTGCGATTTTGGGACACAGGACAACGGAACAGTCTAAGGCGCCTCGTGCGCCAACTCTGATGAACGGAGCAACCACACTCGATGAACGGGGTGACGATCAGCCGCGGGTTTTCATTGATAAAGCCTTTATTCCAAGCGAACCCGTAAACGCATTCGGTATACCTCAAGCGACGATGCGATGCCTCGAGGTTTGTTTAAGTTGGCGATAAAAAAGAAGAGCATACTAAGATGTCTTTTAGCTGGCAGAAAGTGTCGCCCAAATGGTTCCTCTAATTCAGTACTCATGCGATCATAATCTCGGTCCCCTGGGTAAGTGAAAAGCCGGGATCTTAGTACGCGAGAAGGTTTATTTATTATTCGCATAGATTCGCTCAAACAATACACGCGGGAGCTGCGTGAGGGCACGAGTGCCGTACCACCCCACCCTGTTGCAGGCTTTGCTCCTGGTATGACTCATGTACTTTGACAACACTTTTGAAAACACGAACGTCTCATGCTTCTAATCAGGCGCAGGGCCTTCTTCCTTTTCCAACGTTCCTGGCCCTTCTCAGCCTCCCCAGCAGGCACCTGCGTTGTCCTCGGTCCCCCCAGATTCGCCCACGAAGACAAACAGGCCGGGACCGTCCGGTGCTCAGCCACCAACTTCCACCACTCCCGCGCCGCTTCCACGCGCCTCTTCTTCCACACCCACGATGACTCCCGCAAGCCTCAAGCGCAAAGCAGATGGAAACGCGGCTGCGTCGACGAGTGAGCCGCAGCCGAAGCGCAACCAACGAAAGCGCGGCGGGACCACCTCCAAAAGTTAATCAGTTCGGACTTTCCCTTTCATAAGCGTACATAATTGGTGTACATACTCTCCTTACCTATCTCTTCTTTGTTGTCTACTGTTGCACCATTTCAACTCACCGTTTGTCTACTTTGCATAGATGTATTCTATCATCAGCCTTGTCTTTAGGCATGCACAGCCAATGTTTTATCCGACTCTTATTTATTGGTCATTGTACAGTACGAACCTCTTGTGGAACATATAACAATCTTAACCCAGAAGCGATTACGGGATGGCTTGTCAAACCGTAGCTAAAGCGCGTCCAACTTCAATTCACTTGGTCATATCGAAGATCGGAAATAAAGAGGGGACAAGTATAGAATGACATAAAGATAACTGTTACGCATTTGCCATATGTATGTGCGTGTAGTTTTGGTGACATGCAAAAGAGGTATCATACAGTTGTGTGAAGGCGAACTGTCCCAGAAAAGAAAAAAAAGAAATGCGATCGGGTATCTGCACGTATAATCACGCCGGGAGGTCGTGGCTAAAGTCGCAGCTATCACCATAACGGCATCTGTAAACACAAAAACGGGCACGAGATGAATTAGCTTCTATATCTTCACGCATTATGAATATATCGATTGCTCGCCTTCCTTGCGCGTAAAATGAGCATGGTATTCGTTTATTTCTAAACCCGGCCTTGCCACGCCCACGCCCCCTCCCGCCGCCTCGTCCACGGCCGTCCCGATCAGACCCATCGTCTCCCACGCTCCCACGCGGGCCCGTGGGCGGACCATTCGCGCCCCAGGTCTGCGGCCCTGCCTGGTCGGGGTAAAGCTGCCCTCCCTGCTGCCACTCGTCCGCTCCATTGCCATAATAGGGCTGTGGCTGTGGTGGCTGTGGCTGTGGTTGCTGCCCATCCTGAGGCGCCGGCTTCCCAAATATTTGGTTCGCCTGCGCGATGAACTGCTGCAGCTGCTCTGGAGGCATACTCTGCATCATCGCGAGCATATTTGGATCCAAACCCATGTTTGGCTGTGTCTGTTGCTGAGACGGCGGTACGCTTCCGCTGAGTTGCCCCACGAGATCTGACACGGATACCATTCCGCCGCCTGTCCCATTCGACACTGGAGGGTGCGGAGCTGTAGGCTCGTCCTGAGAGCCAAAGAAGGCGCTCTCCGCCTCCGCGCCGACGAGCATCACTTTCACTTCCGCGTCGGGGTCCGCTGGTGGTGGCACAGGTGGCTCGAAGGGGGAGTCTGGGATTTGCGCGGCGGTCATATACAGCGCGCTGAGTGTGTTCTTTTCCCGTTCTTCTTGGGTTTGTCTCTCCGTGCTTTGTTCACCGCGAGGTGGGAACTCGATTGCGTCTGGAATCTCATAGGCTGAGGCCGGCGAACATCGGGTTTGATTAGTATCACGACGCTTGTAACAGAAGTTCAGGACGTACGAAGAGGTTCTGTCCAGTCGATGAGTTCTTCGAATGACGCATGGGCATGCAGCGCAGCGCCTTCTGCTCGTTCCAAGTCGCGGATATCGTGTGACGGTGCGGCAGTGGTTCCCTATTTGAACATTCAAAGATGAGAACGTTGAACGCTCTCAATACAGGCATACATGCACATACATCCATCGGGTCATCGTCATATACCGCCTTCGTTATCAACTGCACCTTCTCCAGCTCTGCCTCCGGTGCCCAAGTAACTCGCTTGCGCTTCTTGCCCGCAACGGCACCAGGCGTCGACGACGGCGCGCCTGCCACGCTCGCTTGTGGCAGCGGAGGCGGAGTTGCCTGCGCTGGCGACTCCTTGCGCTGCCCGCGCATCGCCGCCAGTGCCTCTTGGAACGGGTCCACCGACGACGGCTGCGCGACGTTCGCACCGGGGGCGGCTCCGGCGGCTCCTGGCGGCGGGGCGCCCTTTCGGAAGCTCGGAAGCTTCGGTTTTGGCTTGGAGGACGAAAAGAAAGACGAGTCTGATTTGGCGTCCTTCAGGACCGGCGTCGGCGCTGTCGGACCGGGGGCTCCGGGCTTCTTGTCGGCAGGCTTCTTGGCGGCAGGGCTACTCGCGTTCGACGCGACGGACTTGGTCGTCGCCGCGCCTGTTGGCGTCGTCACGGCTTGTTTCTTCGCCGGAGGGGTTGCTTTTGAAGCAGGCTCAAGTTTGCGTTTCTTCGGTTTAGTGTCTGTCGCACGGGTAGCGGGATGAACGACAATCCGGGCCGTATCGCAAAAAAAAAGTGTGGGTAAAACAAAACAAAGTTTGACATTTTAGCGCCGGCCGTGGCGGGGTTGCCCGAATAGGGCCAAGAAGAATGAAGCACCCACCACCATCAGGTTCTTCGCCGCTTTTGCCGCTCGTGGTCGAAGACGCGGACGACGCGTCGATGAGGGAGCGCCATGCCCTCTCGAGTTTCGATGCCATATCCTGGACGCCTGACGAGGTTGTGAAAAATCACACATGGTTAGATGTCTATTACGTTTTACAGGAAGGGGGAAGCGGCACAGGGTGCGCTGTTTCATTATGTGATATTCCACTCGTAGCGCACATGTCGTTTCGAGCCCACCCGGGGATCGCACAAGACTACACATCCCGTCACCTGAGGTGTGTTGCCAAACGAGTTTTCGGAGCACGAGGCAGGCGTTTGAAGGAAATGAAAAAGGTAATGAATAGTTCATCAACTCACCTTGTGAGGGAGGCTCTTTCACAAGCTTCATGATGATCTTTCCAAGCTTCGATTCCTTCAATGACTCTAGAGTGAACGGCAGTCGGTCGATAATCTATGAAGGAAGAAGTCAAAAAAAAAA